>QEPC01005015.1:504889-533802 GCA_003113815.1 Sphenodon punctatus | reverse complement strand
GTTTAATAGGTAGGTTTATAAGGTATTACGAGTCATCTCCTTAAGAGATGGGGAGATGATACACAGTGTAATGCAGGGCACGGCACGCACTGTGATCATGTTTCCTGGGAGTGGTGTCTTAACAGGGTCAGCAGGGACATGCGCTGTCTTCGGACCTTGTGGACACTTCACTCCTTACTCACGCCCGTAGTTGGGCTGTCACCCCCCTCCGGCCTTGCCCTGTTGGAGGAAGGGATATTAATGGTTCACAATGGTAATTGTTCAGGATACTGTCAACGGAGGGCACATCCGGGCAGTACCAAAGTTAATAAGTTAGATTAGTGAGTTGGCATGCTGGACCTGAATTGCATGGTGCAATTTCCCCACCGGCCTTTGATAATTTCTTTGAATAAAGAGTGCGGCCAGTTTTAAACCAAAAAAGAAAGTCTCCGTGTCTCATTGGGGTGTGTCGACAAGGATTAATTGGTGCTAAAGCCCTTGACATAGGACTGGCAGGTTGGGTTATTAACAACAAGGCACAGGCAATGACTTCACCTACGTGACTTGCTTCTCAGCTAGTGGGATGAGAGAGTAGACACTATTGAGACACACAGTTGGGAAGACTGCAGCATTTATAAAGGTCTGTGTCATGGAAAGACCCAGAAGGGATGCTCTTTTTGTCAGGGAGAGAAAGTGTGTTGTAACCTACTGGGACAACGAGCATCTAGACATACCTTGCAGACTAAGAAGAGCCATAGAAGTGTGCAAGGATGAAATCCTATGAAACGGCAAAGAGAAGTCCCATGGGAAATCTACAAGCTGGAAAGGATCATGGAAGACCGACCTTCAGAGCTGTAACTAGCCTATAGCCAACATGGTGGTGGCCACAGGTGTAGTTACACGAGGGGCACCAACCAACCATGTCCCAGAGCAGTCGAATCATCAGCTGTGTCTGCCACAATGACCACAGCTGCCTGCACCAGGATCCCTTAGTGCTTATCCAGTACTAATAAGGGGTAGGTGTGGGGCCTTACCAATGATTCAGCTGTACTGGGGCATGGCTGCAGGGCTTAATTTGTGTGTCGGGGGGGCTTGTCAGGGCTCAGCTCTGGCAATTAAATTCAAGCGGGGGGGGGGCGGAGTTCTTGGAGATATTACTACTAGGAGAGTGCCCGCACTTGGGCCCTTTTTGCATGTACCTAGTGGGTGGAGGGATGGGTGTGCGCCAGAAGTGTGTGTGTCGGGGGGGGGGGGGTCTTCTTGACATGACTCAGCCCCAGCAATTAAATTTAGAGGGAAGAGCTGACTCCCAGGAAACATTCCCAGTTGGAGACAGTGACGTAACCAAGGTCTCTCAGATGAAAGGAGAGGCACACCTAGGAGGACAGCAATTACAGAGAGAGAGGGGGTACTGGCCTTGAATGGGGCATCACAGGTCCCACAGGCCCTTGGTTATGCCACTAGGAGTATACACACCAAAATGTGACAGACCAGGGAAAGGCTGATGTTGGTCATTTCTGGAATGGAAATGTGAATCAGAAAAAAAACCCTGTATGTTTATTTGGCTTTTATTAATGACTTTCCTGCCCCAGACACTGATCTGGCCATCATATAGATTAACTCACAAGAACTCCTATCTTACTCAGTTGCATAGAGGCAGGGTAATCCAGTGGCTGATTTGCTAGCAGGAAACTAGGGTTCAGTTCCCTCTGAGATGGGAGACATGACTTCTGGGGTGGGGGTGGGGGAGCATGGCTTCTGGGGCAGGCTTGGGCCCCAGCAATTTGTTTTTATTTACAAATAAGGCACTGGTTAAGAACAACCCTTCCCTAGCAGGAAGGAGCGTGTGTGTCAATTTAAATATTCCACCAAATAGAGTCCCAATACATTTTCCTTAAGTGCATACAAAGTTAACCCTCAGGTCCATTTAGTTGCCCAATTAAATACCTAACATACTACAACAACATAACACAAAATGGAGATTTTCACAGCCGTTCCACCTCATGTTTCTCCTCTCAAGCCTCTTCTCTAACTGAAGGGTCTTTTCTAAAACATACTGGGCCCTGCTCTCTAGGCTTCCTTGGTGGTCTGCTCTTTTCAGTTGTGCCCTTGGCTTATTAGTGTAGAGAAAGTAGGGTTTGCTCTGTTGTTCCCAAATATAGGCAATAGAAACAAATTAGTACAGTGATATCTTTTATTGGACCAACTGCAGTAGGTGGAAGTATGCAAGCTTTCAGAACTCCTTTAGTGGGGGTCATGAGCATATTATTAACCCTTCCAGGCTACAGCCTGCTATAGTGGGTGTAGCCATACAAGACAGGGAGCGGAGGCTACCACATCTTGAATAGCCTTACCCCTCTCTGGCCAGCCGAGCCACGTGATACAGTGCACAGTGTGGCTAGTGGCAGCCAGATGTTCCCTCTACCCTGTGCCGGCTTCCTGATAGATGGCATGTCTTTGGAAAAATTCCGAGGATGCGTTGTGGAGCAGCCTTACCTCACATGGAGTATGGCTGCCCAGGGTAGGGCAACTCATGTGGCTGGGCCCCTTCTGCCCACCACGCGGCAAGCACAACTCGATTTTACTGAGTTTGGAGGAACCAAGTGATGGCCATGGCACTTGGTTCCTTGGTAACTCCTAATACAATCGAGGACAAAAAGGCACTGAGAGAAGGCACTGAGAGAAGGTCACGAGGCAAGTTGGTAGCAGGGAAGGGGGGCAGAGAAGGGGGCTAGCAAACTCACCTAAAAGCCATGGGAGCTGGGTGTGCTTCTGTCTGGACCCTGCCTCACCCTCACAACAAGCCTATGAGGTTGGTCAGTCATTACTGCTCTCATTTTACACATGGGGAACTGAGGATGAGAAAAAGAGACTTGCCCAAGGCAACCCAGAGAGTTTATGGCTAGGATGGTATGAACCCTAGTTTCCTAGGTCCAAGTCTAGCGCTTTATCCGTCTTCATTTGTTTTGTAAAGCATTTTTTTCTAATTATAAAATATGAAAAGAAATCCTTCTTTGATGCAAAGTTTACATCTGCAGTGCTAATTCTTTGGAGAAAAATCGCCCTCATTAACACAGTCCCCACTCATTTGCACACATCAAATAATATAGGGGAGGAAGGAAAGAAAGCGGAAGTTGGGTGACATTTGTTAACATTTTCAACACACAAGATACAAACAAGCTACATTGTAACTGAATGTTTAAAAGGCCCTGGAGAGTGTGTTTCTTCTAATTGTTGTGGTCCCAGAGGTATTATTTAATGCAACCTGTTCTCTATCAGGAGGTATCCCTAGAATGGTAGGAGATGGAACAACTCGTCTCTCTTTTAAAGGGAACTGTGAACCATTCCACTGTTGTCAACTGCAAATGGAAATTGACATCAGAATACAACCATTTAAATTTTTAATTTTAAAACCTCATACTGAAGTTTTTAAATAAAAAACCCAGATTCTTTTTTCTCTCCCTTTTCAGAAAATATTTTATGTTCCCTTTGGAGGCTGCAGCTGAGAAACATCAAAAACCTTAATGTGACTGGAGGGTGCCTCACTACAAACCCATGTGCTAATAATACCTTCCATTTACAGAGCTCATTTCATCCGGAGGGTGGGGTAACGAATCCCTTGTTGCTTGGAAGCTATATACAGGAATAATTTCACCCTGTGCCCTATTGCTGAAATATGTCTACTTTAGGGTAGAATATGGGTGATTTATTTGCCAGCACTATAGTAATGCTGCACAGAATTTAGGACAGACGGGATGCAGAGAGAACATATCCTTCTGAATCTAGAGAAGGAATTTTAGTGAGGAAGAGTGTAACTAGCCAATATGGAGTATAACCAATATGGAGTTTGTAACTAGCTATGTAACTAGCCGATATGGAGTTTGCCCAAACCCACTCTCTCAAATGGATGTGGTCAGGGTCTTGGAATTATGTCTCATCTGGATCACAACTCTGCAACAGAATACACCTATGCATCTCCATGCATAATTACTTCACTTCTGATCCTTAAGGAAAAGTCTAGGAGTGAAATGAGCAGCTAAATTGCTGCTTGTGAGAACTTTCGCCATCTAGGGAACCAAGATCAGTTTCCTGACCGTTTCCCAATATTTATTTATTTATTTATTTAACCAATCTTCAACTGGACTGCACATTAATAAAGGAATCTGTACCAGTCAATGAGTGACAAGAAAGTACAAGGGAAAACAGAGTGAAAGAAATGTGGTATTGTATAGTATTACCTCTTGGGATTTAAAATGGATGGGAAAGCTGTAAATGGAAAAGTGGTAACTGGCAAAGTGGTAAGCGGAAAGTTGTTAAATTGGGAAACAAAATGTCAGTTGAGACATCCAGTACTGAGAGGTTCTCCATTTGACTAGGACGGTATCGGGAAATAGGATTTCATCAGGAATTCCCATTTTGATGAAACCTAATTTCACTCCTAGAAAAATCTCATATCATCTCTCGTCATCACAATTTCAGATATAATCTTGAATTTTTGTATCCAAACCATGACTTGATTCAGCAGTTCTCCAACTAGCTCAGATGAAAAACAGTTGCCATTTTAAGCCATTTGATAATCCTTCCATTAGGTAGATTATTATTAAACATTACTATAGCACTTCCAGTGTTCAAACTGCTTTATAATACTTAGCTTCTAGTTCACCTCCACAACAAAAATATAGGTAGTAGGGATGTGCGATCAGAGTTTGGAGGTTCAGTGTTCGGCCCGAACTTGGGGTGTTCTGGCCATTCGCAAACACCCGGAACCTGAACTGCCCCCCGCCCGAACCGACTGAACAAACATCGGGTTTTGAACCTGTTCGGGCAGGGGCTGGGGGACAGGGGGGAACCCGGTTTTCCCTCCCCCCTCCACCACCAGGCTGCGTGGGTGGAAGGGGCACCGGGGCTCACCTCCCCCCACCTGGGCCTGGTAAATTATTATTTTTAAAAAAACATCAAAAAAACCAGGTTGGTTGATCCCTGGGGTGGGGTTTTTTTGTGGTTTTTTAATTTTATTTTTACCAGGCTGGGCAGGGTAGGGGGGGAGGTGAGCCACGGCGCCCCTTCCACCCAGGCAGCCTGGAGGGGGGAGGGAAAACCAGGTTCCCCCCTGCCCCCTCCAAATGGGTTTGGTGAAACCAAACAGGTTCAGACCAAACAGACCGAACCCAAACGGTTTCAGGGGGCCAAACCCCAAACCGACTGAATACCAAACCCCCCCAGTGTTCGCACATCCCTAATAGGTAGGTCAACAGGGCTGGCCTTACCGCAGGGTGATCACCCCAGGCCCTCCTCCTTTCTCTACTTCTGGGAATCCCATAATACCACCCCCATTTTCATCAGCACAGAGCCACCACTTCCTCCCAGAAGGGCCCCAAACACAACCATCTCTAAGGCCCCATGAAGGGGTCTATAGGATGGGGTCACAAAGGGCCATGCATTTGATCTTTGCACTGTGCAGGTCCAAATTCTAAGGTCGGCCATTGGTCCCATTTCACTGGTGGGAAACTAAGGCTAAGAGACCACCCATTGACTTTATGGTGAAGGTGGGAATTCATTCACGCCCTGGTCTTCCCAGTCAAAGGCTAGCACATTATCCACTAGACTACACTGGCTCTCTCATCTAATGAGAGATGATCAAAACTCTTTCCTTCTTCTAGCAAATATAAGTTCCATATAGATTGGCAGTTGACTCTGAGGGTTTTTCGCCTCCCCTGCAGCATGGGTGTGGCTCGCCTGTTTGGAACATCTGGATCCTTCTTTTCTAAAATCATTTTCTGTTATTTCAGGCATCAGTGTGCTCTGGTTGGTCCCAGTCTCTACTTGTATCTATTGGTGGGATTTTTCTGCACGGACGGTTGGCTGGGGTGTAACGGGTCCTGCAGTGGTACAGGGGGCTGGACTAGATGACACTTGATGTCCCTTTCAGCCTTGTGACTCTATGACTGTAGGATTCCTTTATATAGATCTGGCTTCCTATTTATACTAAGGCCACTTTTACATTGCTCTAGCAATATAATAAGGTCTTAAATTAGGCATCAATATGGTTATAAAAGAAATTATAACTTTCTCCCAGATTTCTGCGAAGTGTGAATGAGAATTACAGTCACCGTATTTAGAGCTTGCCAGTTCATGCTCTAGAAAGAAAACAGTGAAATGACCAATAATAACCAATAATAAATTACTTGGACTGCTGGATACAAGATGGGTTTTTTTCTACAAGGGCTAATTGCTGCTCTTAGATTACATACTGGTCACTGAAGAGGAGAGCAATGAAGATTATAGAAGATTTAGGAAGCAAGTTCTGAACAAAACTAGGCATATTTAGTCCCAAGAAGAAGAGAACATGGTGGAAGATGGTATCAATAGCCAAATACGTAAAAGGTTGTGGAGAATAGAACGCAAATGCTTATTTTGGTAACTAAGGGAAAGAGAAGGTATCATTTATTTATTTTTATTTATTTATATTAAAACTTCTATGCCGCTCCCTCTTGCCTCAGGCATCTTGGGGTGGCTCACAACATTTTAAAACATATTAAAATGGGTTTAAGTTGTAAAAAAGAAGGTTACACCACTGGAAAAAAGGTCTACAAGAGTGGTTGGGCCATAGAACAAGCTATCAGTAGGATGTGAAATCCCCACTATTGGGGAAAAAAATTTCATCATCATCACTTTCATCATCACTTTTAATTTATATCCCACACTCTCCTGCAAAAAGCAGCTTGAGGCAACTTACAACAAAGAAATTTTACAATAGAAAAAACATATATGTATATATAAATTCCCCAAAGCCCTCACAGTCTAAAACAATACTACCAAACCCAAAACAATCATAAGTTAGATGGACATCCGTTAGGAGTAGTTTAGGTATAATGGATTCTGTGTCAGTACAGGAGGATGAAGTAGGTGACCTCTTGATATTCTTTTCAGTTCTGCCATTCCCTGATTCATATAGTCCAAGTTCAGAACAGAACGCCAGTTTATCTCACTTCCTGCATATGCCAGTTATTCAATCATCAGCTTAGATCCAGTTTGACCATCTGGCTTCTGCCAATGCTGCATCTACCATGATAGATGCCTTTCTTTCAGATTCAGAACTGGCCAACGTTATCATGCTTTTATAACCTTGAGGCTAGATTACTGTGATGTGCTCTACGTGGGGCTGCCCTTGATGACTTCTCAGAAGCTGCAGTTAGTGCAGAATGCAGAAGCCTTGCTCCTTTCAGGGGCGGGTTGCCGTGAGCACATTATACCTGAAAGAATGCCTTCCTCACTATGCTCTATCATAGGGTATTTTCAGACAATACTTGGGCCGTTGGCCCCGTACCGGCACCAACGGCTTTGTTCCCCGCCGGGGTCACCCCGTAATGGCACAACAGACGTGCCGGGGGGATCCCGGCGGGGAAAGTGGGAGGGGCCGGGGCCGCGCGGCGCAACGTGCGGCTGCATGGCCCCGCCCCCTCCACGCACCCCGCCGCCCGCCCTCCGAGGAGACGGGCGGCCGGCGGGGCCAATGCGGCCGCTGCGTCCGGCCGATCGTGCCACGGCCCGGGATCCCGCCGGGGATCCCGGGCCATGGCACGTGGCCAGATGTTACTTTTCCTTGGCCACGCCCCGGGGTCCGTCTGACCACGCTTCCCGGGACCTTCCCCCGGCTAGCCCGGGAAGCGTGGTTCAAACGAACCCCATGTGGGGATTGACCGTGGCCAACATCTGGCGCGCCGTGAACAGACGTACGGGACACGGTGACCACAGGTGGGTATTCACCGTGGTTCACCGTGTTAACGTCACGTCTGAAATCACCCATAATCTCTGTGGTCAGGAGCGCTGTATTCTGCCAGCTAGGTTAATATGAAGAGGACACACAGAGAAGTGTTCTTGGTTGCTGCCCCAGTGAGTGTTGCTGCCCCATCAGAGACCAAGCCTGAGCATTTTCAAGGGGCAATGTAAGACCTTTCTTTTGGGGACTATATAAAATGTCAAACCTTAATTTGGATAAATGTAGGTGTAAACATATCAAAGGGATAATTTGAATAAACACACAAAGTAGTGGATTGCTCTTAGAAGCTAAACCAATACAGTGTCACCTCAGTGAAATGCACAGTTCCCTCCTCACATGCCCTCTACAAGGAGTGAAAACAGAAGTGACGGCTTCCACTGCCACCACGGACTTACCCAGGTGGTGGTTGGAGCTGTCACTCTGGTTGGGAATCCTCTCGGCCACTGAACAAATGTGACAGTGGCCAGGCCAGGGGGGGGGGAGACGCACAGATGTATGTCTGCCTTGCCCCGTCCCAGCGCTGCATGCAATAGCCCACCCAGTCCCAGGCTGCCATGGTGCCCACCTGCCCACTCACCCCCATCACTCCAAACCGCAGTAAGTAAAGTGGACTTTCAGATGTGAAAGTCCATCTTATTCCAGATCCAGCAAGTGGATTCCAACCATGGTGGCAGCTAGCCTGAGCTGTGACTTGGCGATTTCCCCAAGTCACAGACCAGGGTGGCCTACTCAACAGTCGGGAGTCAAACCATGCTAACAGCTGGCGGGCACATTTCGGCATGACAGTGGCACCCGGGTTAATCCATGCTAAAGTGGGTTAAACTGTGCCACTGTCACATCTGAAAACACCCAAGGTGGCTAAGCCAGACACAGCGAAGCTGTAAAGGGCTAGCATCCCTTTTCATGGTTTCTAGATTGCTACAAAAACGTCCACCATTAATTCAAAACACTCATTTTACCTCTCATGCCAGTTGGGTCCAGTTCCGGTTTGGTCCTGATTCAGCATCACCTTTCCACATACTTAATTTTCTCCTGTGTGTTTTTTACCTAGCAGCATGATCCTGAAACCATTTGGCATCAGTGCTAGTCCTTGCACGGACACAGTCCTCCTATTTACTTCTGTGGTGCTTGTCTTGGCAGAAAGGACTAGCACCACCTAGCAACCTCAGGATTGTACCCAAATGATTCATTCCCTCAACTGCCTATTTTCAAAATTTTGAAAGTCAGCATTTTAAATCTGTCTCTTTGTACAAACGTAACAAAGAGTTTGTTGTTGACTCTGTAACTTGTGCAACATTTAAAAAAGAAAAATACACCCAAAAAGCCCCCTCATTTCAGAGGCTTGTCTCAGTCTTGTTCAGTATGAAGCACCACTTCCTGGCGCAGCCTTGAATTACCCATCAACAGCTCCAGGAAGAGATTCATATTTTGGAGATTACTGCCAGTAAAAATCACACTACAAAAAGCTATTCATCATTAATACCTTGTCTTTACTGTCATGTTTCATGGTGAGTTTGGATAATGCTCAACATTGTATGCAGCCCTTGTCATATAATTGTCTAATGCAATAGTTCGTTTATTAAAATATGTCATTACCTCTTGGGATGTACTCATGGATTAGGTCTAATTTTTGCATGAGCTCCATTATATTCCAGATTTCACACTTTTCCCGGGGAGTTTTTTCTGTCTTTTTTTTGGTAAGCTAGTATTGTCAGTTCATTTTCATCAACAGGTATAACTCCCTGCTACTGAATAATAATAACCGAATTAGTTCCAAAAATTCTACTTTATGTAACGTCCAGGGAGACTTTAATCTAATGAAGGAGTTGATAATTGAATCACAGCTGGGTGATGTGGAGAAAATAGGGCATTACTGTCACTCATTGTTAGTGCTAGTTTCCACCATCTCTATCACCACATAGCAGCATACTTGATAAAACCTACCTCATAGGTGGGGCTAGTCTAAGCCTGTAACTCTCATTGTGTGCATTTGATGATAAAGTATACCCAAGAGAAAAGCTGCTGCCAGATCCGGTTGTCTACAGTTACTTTGTTCGATTCCATTTGATATGAGCTTTTGCTTCCATGACCCATATAGCATTAAAGTGCATCATCATGGATTTGATTCTATTTACTGAAAAAGCAATGGATGCATTGTAAATACAGATGTGCAAGCTGCAGCTAAGATCCAAGTGATCTTAACCCTTGTTACTCTGATAACTTTCAGTGTATGCCAGCAATCTGTTAAGCATGTCACTTATAGTGTTTATGGCAGATCAAGAATTTTGAGTTTTGTTCCCAACTTGATTGTTGGCTTGGTGGGTGTAAACAGACAGGCGGCAGCTCCGGGGGCAGCAGCACAAGCCCACGTCACCCCTAGGCTAGCCAGTTCATCTGAAGCTGCCAGATGTTGGAGCACAGCAGACTGAGTCTGTTCTGGAACAGCTGCACTTGTGGTGCTCTGGAACATTCCAGAGCGCCACCCGCAGGGAAGACTGGCCAAACCCAGGGCAGCGGCCCCGAGTGGAGCCGCTGTCCATCTGCTCGGTGGACCGATGCTGCAGCTCCACTCCTGGCCAGCCACTGCCCCAGCAACACTATAGAGTTGCAGGCGCCAGCCTAGAGTGCAATTCTATTGTGGTGGAGGGCATCGGATGGGCATACTGTGGCAAGGAGAACCTACTGGGTCTGTCTAAAATAGTCCCAGGCAGGGCTGGGAGCAGGCAGATGTGGGGTTGCACCTCTGGAGCAGCTCCAGGAGTGGGCTGCCCCCGCATCCATCTAAAAACACTCTTTGTGACCGTGGGTAAAGCAGGGTGTGGAATCAAAGGCAGATCCCCCTTCCCATTCTGGCTCCTTTAGAATGGCTTCTATCTGCCTCCCTGTTTGGACCTGATTTTGCCTGTTGTCTGTTTCGTCCTGATCTTGGCATGAACCTGCCTTCTCCTGACTTCACTTTGTGTCCAGTCCTGTGAGCATGACCCAGGCTGGGCCCTGAAAGTCTACTTTGCTGTATCCTCATGGGCTGACTACTCAGCTTGAGCCCCTGATCTGAACCCCAGCTTTGGACCTTGATCACCCCCTGGATTACCACGTGTCCAGCCTTGTTTCTGAATGGACTCAGGAAAGAACTTGGGTTCCAATCCTGCAAGGCGTGACAGGAAGCTGCCAGCTTTCACTCGCAGCTTGAGAGTAGCAAGTGACATTTTTGAGGGTTGCTAGAGACTTTTAAGAATTTTAAATCCAAAACATAGTGTTTTCACTAAGTTTATCATGAAAACCAATCTACTACCTTATAGACCCATTTAAAAAAGCAAGCAGATCCACCAATTTGTCCCACAAATGTTATTAAGGGCACAAAGATAACAAAAAGATGCATTCATTTACTTGACAGAGCGCACCACCATGCTTTTCTTTCACTCCTCACCTTTGACTACACAATTGGAAGATGAGTCATTCAGCAGACTCGTCCCATTGTCATTTAGCATCATCACTGCTCACCAAGCCTTGGGACAATATAAGAGTATGAGTAGCTACCGCTCTTCTGGGAAAGCCTAGGAACAGCAGGATCAGCTGAAGGTCAGAGGCTTTTCATGCAAGACTAGCCTCAGAGTGAAGTATCTTTGAATACTTATATTTAATATAATTGCCTAACCTTGGGAAGAGGTGCATGGAGGTTTATGTACATTTTGACATTCATTTGGCTACAGTCCCATAGTGGTCAATGAAATCTACAGAACTGAACTGAAAAACACGAACAAATATACAACAATAAAGAACAGTTGTGACCTTTATGTCCAGCTCCCCTGGTGAGTTAGCAGAAAGGTAATTCTTACTCTTCTACAGTGTTACTCCACAGTACCATTTGCTTTAGATGCAAGAGGCCCTGATAACCCCCATTGGGAGAGAAAACAAGGAAGCAAAGGCCAAATGCTTTGAAAATGACTCCACTCTCCTGGAGGGCATGAGCAAATGTCAGACCGACATCCTGAAGTGCAATCTTTATCCATTAAAGTAAGTGTTAGTACATACTACTTTGTTCCATTTAGGATGAGACACCAAACTTGCTCTAGCAGTGAGGTTACAGTCTTTAGATCAGATTCATTCTCGGAGGTACAGAGGTTCCAAACTGCACAGCTCCACTGCCCCTACAGATGTAGAAGAGATGGGATCTTATTCACAGCAGTGGGCCGTAGCAGTGTCATTACCATTCTACTGCAGATATTCCACTGGGGAAGGCGGCTGTGAAATCCTTAGAGGGCTCCAGAGTAAGCTACCAGTAAGGTGCTAGCTGAATCAACAACTCTCCTTTCACTCCTGAGCCAGCTTTTCCACTTCTGCGGCTGCAGTAACTGTCATAAAGGTGTCCGCTGACTTCTACTGTGGCACCTCCACTCCAAACAGATTAGGGGTCTGATTTTTGCCAGTACATATTGCCACAACCCAAAGGATAAATTGACTCATTTGTTGATCAGCAACTGAGGAGGAAAATATCAGGAGAACTCCAAAGCATTTGCAATGTAAAGGAACGCTTTGGGTCCTAGCATGGGAACTCATTGAAAGATAAGGCTATATGTGGACAATCAACAAACAGATGCATTAGTGAACACGATGCAAGGCCTAGCTTGGTGCCTTATGGCCATGCAATCTGCAGCTATGCTACAAAGCGGACTTGCCTTGAGTGTGTTGTCTCACTTTTGACACTGTAGAAGCCATGATCACTGAGCAAATGATATTCCCAACAAATGAGGAAAGGATAGTGTTTGTCCATGGCTGTACTCTTCAAAGAGGATTTTGAAGGGGATCTGTGGTTCCCCTCCCAAAATGTTAGTTAGTGCCCTCGGGAGCTCAGCTATGAGCAGAATTTGAAAAGACTGTTGCTGGAACAGTGCTATGTCCAAGAAAGTTTCCTACTGACACTCGGTCAGTGCTGGATCCAGGGAAGTTAGTGTCCTGTGCAAAATGGTTGTGTGCCCCCACCTCACCCCCTTAGCATAGTCATGTTCAATGGACACAGACTGAATCATCAGCTTGAAAAAGGGAAGTGTTACCATAAGTAACCTAGGCGGAGACTGTTTTATTTATTTATTTATTTATTTATATAAAATTTATATCCCACCCCTCCTGCCCACAGGGCAGCCCGGGGCAGTAAACAACAGTATAAAAACAATAAAACAATTAAAAACCGTTAAAAATATACAATACAGGGGAACAAAAACCCTAACCCCCCTACCCCTCGCCAAAGGCCTGATGGAACAGCCAGGTCTTACATAAATGCCGAAATGACAGGAGAGTTTGAGCTAGCCGAAACTCCTCTGAAAGTGAGTTCCACAGCATAGGGGCAGCCACCGAAAAAGATCTAACATTGGTGGCCACCCGCGTCGCCCAGGGAACCTCCAAAAAGGCTCCCACGGATGATCTCAAGGGTCACACGGGCACATGGGGAGCGAGGCGGTCCCGCAGATAGGTAGGGCCCAGGCCGTGAAGGCCTTTAAAGGTTAAAACCAGCAACTTGAACTTGGCTTGGTGCTTTATAGGCAGTCAGTGCAGAGCCTGGAACACTGGTGTCATGTGCTCCCTGCGACTCGCCCCCATAAGGAGACGGGCCACGGCATTCTGCACCAGCTGCAGCCTCTGGAGTAGCTTCTCGGGCAGCCCCATGTAGAGCGTGTTGCAGTAATTCAGCCTCGAGGTGATGAAGGCATGGATGACAGTGGCGAGGTTGGAGTCTGAGAGATACGGCCGAAGCTGCCGGACAAGATGTAAATGCCGAAACGCACTCCCTGCCAGAGCCACAACCTGAGATTTCAAGCTGAACTGTGAATCAAGGAGCACACCCAGACTCCGCACTTGAGAGACCATGGGAGGGTGAACCCCCCCCAACAAGAGGAGTTTCAACCACCCCTAGGCCCCCCAACCCCTCGCCCACCAATATCACCTCTGTCTTGTCAGGATTCAATTGCAGATAGCTCAACTTCATCCAAGCCCCCACAGCTGACAGGCACTGGGGAAATAGGGAGACTGCATTCCCTGGGTCGATGGAAAAGGAGAGGTGAAACCCCCTCATGATCTCACCTAACGGCTGCATATAGATGTTAAACAACATTTTTGAAGGCACGTTTGGGAAACTCCAATATCAATGCTTCCTAAATAAACCTTCAAAAATACCACACAAGTCATGATTCGGTTGGTTCCTTCCAGTGTGTCTAAATGCACCCCACGGGGCTTTTCAGGAAGCACGCTCTTTAACGTGCTGCAGCCCACCGCTCATGTAAAAGCGACCTTACAATGATTTTGTAGATGAGCAAATGAGGTTACTTAAGGGTTACTTCTGTTTTAGCCCCCTCCCCCATGCGTTGTCCCTTTGCACAGGGATGTATTGGATTTACCATTAGTAGTATGACCAAGCTTAGCTTAGAAGAGAAGATCTGAGTCCAAGTCTCTTATTCTAAGCAGCACACCACTCTGCCTCTCTGCAAGCTGCAGTAAGCAAGACATAACCTTCAGACATTTTCCCTTGGACTGTTTGCCAATATAAATGAGAGCTGAGCATTAGGTAAGAGCTGGAGTCAGTTGTACAGAACAGGGTACTTAGATAGTCAAGGATCTCCTTAGGGAATGTCTTAAAAATCAGGATGTTCAGGTGAACAAAACGCCCCCCAGATATCTCAACTTACTCTGTCTAGCTCTGTGAAGAGTCTGGTAACCTACTGACAAACTGTCAGCTTTATTTTGGTTGCCAAGTATCTGTGGTCTTATATCAGAACATGACAGTAAATCTTGCCTTGAAATCTACTTACTGAAAAGAGAAGACAACAACAACAAAAAAATCAGTTCTTTCTGTCCAATCCCCAAAGTGCTCTGGTAGTGCAAACTCTGCCAATGGGGCTTGTTATCTGTAGAGTACTCTGAGGATTGGACTGCCCATTCCTAACCATTCTAGAAACTCAAGGCTGCAGCAAGATGGCAAAACAGTGCTATTTATCAAGCAGTAAACTCACATGCCATTTAAATCTGCAACTAAACTAAACCCAGGCAGTACTTTCTGATACCACAAGAAAACATGGGAATGCATCAATACATTTAACTTTCCAAAACTGGTTTCTTAGGTGAATTGGTTTCTTAGGCTAATTAGACATAAGCCCCGAGAAGTGGTGCAAAGTAAAGTTTTAAGATCAGTGTTAGGTGTTCCCAATTCTCTTTCATCGTCAATGTTATTTCTAGAAACAGGGGAGAGATCAATGACCTCCAGAATAATTTGGTGTTTACTTAGCTATTGGATATTCTCTGAATGGATATTCTCTTAGCTATTTGTATTCTCTGAATTCTTCCCTTCTTAAGTTCTGTTGGCAGAAAAGATGACTACTACGAGTAGGGATAAATCAATGTGGATATCCAGGGTGTCTGATAATATCAGGCAACTAGGTTATTCAATGGAATTCCTCTCATCCAAACCAGTCAAGGAAGTTAGTAGCATATTAAAAGAATGCATTTATGATGTGGATCTACAGACATTGAAAGCTAGAACACAGGATTAAAAAATTGCCCCCTTATATAAGTATTGGATCGCTGCCTTAGAGCAGTCCGAGAATGCAGGTTATGTTGTCAGCTGTGGTGTAGGGTTACTACTAGGGAATCGGTTATGCTGACAGGTTATGTATTTGTGGAGAAGGGATAGTGAAAGTCCTTACACATTAAGTGCATTATTGTCCACTATATGAGGTGGCTAGGAAAGGCCTGTTTAGAGCCTTACATGTGAATATAGTGAGGCCATCTAAACAGTTATTGGTCTTATTAATGACTGATTCAAGAAAATATGTCACCAGAGTCGTAGCTGCCTTTACTGCAATGGCGGCTAAAATTCAATCTCAGAAATTTAGCCCTCAGCAGCAATAATGTGATGGGTTAAATTTGTGGGATTACCTTGCCATAGATTAAGATGTTTTTATTTATATTTTTATTTGTTTTATGTGTGGACTTCTGTATCTTATATGTATTTTATGATTTCTTTGATATGTTGTAATTGACAAGGCCACTATGGCTAGTTTAGGAGTGTGCGTGTCGTTTTTGTTATTACAATAATGATAATGAAAATTGTCATTTTTGTTATTGTTATTGCAATAATGAAAACGACAATCGATAATAATGACAATGATAATGAAAACGACAATGTCGTTATTGCTGTTATTATTAGTGCTGTTGCAGTTGTGGTTTTGAGGGAAAATGTGGCGAGGGGAGGAGGTTGCAGATATCCTGTAGCCCTAAACAGGGTTGAACTCTTGAACTGTGCCTGTGTTGGGAGGTGTGGGCAGCTCAGCAGTATCTAATGGATGTATCGCTGGCCAATGAGCAGCGCAAGCAGGCCCCAGCAGTCTCATGGCACTCTGTGCTTGCTCAATACCTGTTGCCTCCCACAGCTAATCAAGGCGGCTCTGGAGGATGGCACTGCAACCCTTTATAATTGGAGGGCCATGCTTTTTCTCTCTGTTCTGAGTCCTATTCTTGTCAGGTTGCATTTACAGAACTGGGGTACTTGCACACAAAAAATCCTCCCAGCCCTCTTTGTATTACCACCAATACCTTTCCTTCCTTATACCCTACATTTTACCTTCTCCTTTTCCCTGCCCGTCTACCCCCTGTAAATTATATAGAGATAGGTAGTATAGATTAGGTATAGATATAGATTATAGACATATAGATTAGATTAGAACAGTTATATAGATAATTGATTACATAATAGTTTTCCTTTCTCCTTTCCTTGTCTCCCTTAGATTTAGATAGATATTACTTGTGTACATATATAGAGAGATTAGATATTATATAAGTATTTAGACTATATATATATAGTACAGTACCCGAATCGACCCAACAACATCGGGTACCAATTGGTACCTGATTGTGACCCAATTGGAGAACCCAGTCTATTGGAATGTGGACTTTTGGTACCGATCTTATGACTTCTGGCACTCATTTGTTTGTTTTCTGTCATAGAAAGTTGACTTCCAGTGCCAGAAATTCAATTTATTTATATATATAATTGGAATTGATACCGATACCAAAAATAAAATCTTCATTTGAAATTATACCAATACCAATAATGACAATAACAAAAATGACATTGTCATTAATAACGATATAAAAATGAAATTTTTAATAACAAAAATGATAACAAAAATGAAAACAACATGCACACCCCTAATAAATATTTATTCATTCAGGTGAATTAGATGTCCTAGCACAACTCACACATGGTGACAAGCTTTTTTTAGTTTTCCTTATATTACTGAACCAGTGTACCCTTCTACATGACACAAAGACATGATATCTTTTTTTGGACCAACTAGCATGGGTTAGGACTATGGGCAGGACTGTGGGCAGGACTGAGGAGGCAGCCGGCCAAGGTCCTGTCTGCTGATGTGGGTGGGTGCCCCAAATACATGAAGTAGCAAAATAAATGAAGTAGCTGAACTGGAGTAACTGAGGCTGCTTGCAGATGAGCACAGGGGGCGTGGAAACTTCCAGGATTGGAGATCGTGCTAGGAGCGATCCTGGAATGCCCTGCTCATGTGCGGGGTGGGGGGGGTTAGACCATTTCTAGCATGATTTCCATTATACAGTGCAGGACTGGATTTTTGAGCCCTGCATCACGTGAGGAAATTATGCTAGAAACGGGCTAAGCACCCTCCTCCCCTCCCCCCTGCACACAAACGGAGCCTACCAGGATCATCTGCTCCTAATGTAATATCTGCTGATCCCGGAAGTTCCCCTGCCCGCCCCCCTCCGGCGGCTTCAGCGCTGGCTGTGGCTGCCGCCGGCTTCAGCACGCTACTAGGCCTTCCGGGGAACCCAGAGGTTCCCCGGAAGGCCTAGTAGCGTGCTGAAGCCAGCAGCCACAGCCAGCAGTGAAGCCGCCGGAGCGCCGCTGCCGCCTAGAGCTCAAGGTAGGCAATGGCATTGGGGAGGTAGGGTGATCCCTGAGGTAGGGGGGGTGTTAAACCACCCCCACCTCAGGGATCAGTACAGTACCAGTACACTTACCTGCTGCTGCAGTGCTGGTGCGGGCTCTGGGTCGCCGGTGGCAGCCCGGAACCTGCACTAGGGGACTTAGGGGGAAAATTTTTTTTTGTTTAAATCCAGGCTGGGCAGGGTGGGTGGGGGGTGTCCCCCCTTCCACCCGCACAGCCTGGACTTGGGGAGGGAAAGTGTTTGTGTTTTTTTCTTTTTTCTTTTTTAACGTTGCGGCCGGCTGCAATGTAAAAAATCCGGTACAGGGGGAATCTGGTAATTTACCAGGATTACCGGGTTTAATCCGATACTGCCAGTACACCCAATACTGGGCAGTATTGGATACTGGTAGATGCGGTAGTTCCACCCTAGTATTTCATGTGCATGTCCTTTAAAAGCTCCCCAGAGAACTCCTGGCAGGGCTGTAGGTGGGACTGAGGAGGCGGCTAGCCACAGATATGTCTCCTGGTGTGGGTGGGTGCCCCAGTTCAAATTTGTATTTATTTATTTTATTTAATCATATTTTTACCCCGCCCCTCCTGCACAGCTCGGGGCGGGGGATGTGTGGGCGCCTGTCCCCATGCACTTTTTTGGCTTGCCCCTGCATGGTACACTCCATATTTTTTGGCAGTGCCCCATGAATGGACATGAGTGGGTGCTGCGTGGCTCATGGAAACATGCATCCTCATGCACCACCTTTAAATGAGCAGTTGGATGCATAGTAAATGGGTGGTTTACGCATGAAGCATCTTGTTTAAAAACACCCTTAGTAACCATTCCTCAAAGCTGCAAGTGAACTGTTCTTGGATTCTCTCTCTCCATCTTCCCCCACTACTTTCCAGAAATGCCTTAGGGGGAACAGTGCCAAAATTAAGGAGGCAGCTGTCTCACCTCCCACATCCCAAACTCAAAGGATGATGGGTTTTCTCCATCTCCTATGGGTTTGTCCAGTTGGACATAACCAGAAATTAAGGAGACAAAACTGAACAGTAAATATGCAGGATTAACAGCAAGAAAATATTCCTAAATACAAAATGTTGTCTGCTTTGTAACAGGAGTCATTTTATTTAGGATTAGACTTAGAGGATAATAGTATAGGGATAATAACAATTCTATTAGCAGGAGCCAGAGAAGATGATTTACGAGTAATAAATCATTTCCATCCCTATATCTTTGACTCAGTTTTCAAGGTATGGCATTGGATAGTACAAAGCATGAGCACTGTAGTATATATTTGCAGGCCAGCAGGGTAATTAATAAAATGAATTTTTTTAAAGATCAATTTAATCTAATTTCCATTATTTTAAAAAGAATTCCCTTCTTTTACACTTTGCTCAATCATTTCTTAACTCATTACTTTCATTTCTAAATAGTGCTTTTTTCAGTTTTATTTTTGGAAATGCCCATTCTGGAAACTAATGTCTTTCTCTGACTAGCCTAACCTTATTCAGTACAAGCATAGGACAATAAGATTAGGATCCCTAATTCAGGGGGGGAAAAGATAATGTAAAACAGTGAATGCATGTTTGTAATTAGAGCTGAAACAAGTACCCACAAAAACATGTATACCCGACATATTTCCAGTACCCGAATCGACCTAACAACATCAGGTACCAATTGGTACCTGATTGTGACCCAATTGGAGAACCCAGTGTATTGGAATGTGGACTTTTGGTACCGATCTTTTGACTTCTGGCACTCATTTTTTTGTTTTCTGTCACAGAAAGTTGACTTCCAGTGCCAGAAATTCAATTTATGGTCTCGAAAGTACCAACTTCTGGTATTATGGGTTTTTCCCCTGATTTTTTGGTTTTCTGTCCTGATATATTGATCAGTAATCAGAAAATAAAAAAATTGGTACAAGAAATTACCAATTGTTCAGGTATCTGGGTACCCAATTGATACCCAGGCAATCTGTTGAGTACCTGATGTGGTACTCTAAAAGGTACTGCCCATGGGTAGCAAATCTCCGCCGCCTCCTCCTTCCCCCTCAGTTGGTGTTCCTCAAGGCTCTGTTCTTGGCCCTCTCCTCTTCTCGATCTATACCTCATCCTTAGGCAAACTCATTGCCTCCCATGGCTTCCAATACCACCTCTATGCTGATGACACTCAACTCTATCTCTCTACTCCCTCTCTCTCTCCCTCTGTTCAAGCTCGTCTCATCAACTGTCTCTCTGACATCTCTACCTGGATGTCTCAACGTCAACTCAAACTCAACATGGCTAAAACTGAACTCCTTATCTTCCCCCCTCATCCTTCCTCTCCTTCCTCACTGTCAATAACTATTGATGGAGTCACCATCCTGCCTGTCCCCCAAGCCCGTAGCCTAGGCTTCATCTTTGACTCAGCCCTTTCTTTTAAACCCTACATTGACTCTGTTGCTAAATCCTGTCGCTTCTCCCTCCATAACATTGCTAAGATTCGCCCTTTTCTCTCTGTCTCGTCTGCCAAAACTCTTGTTCATGCTCTGGTCATCTCTCGCCTCGATTACTGTAACCTCCTTCTCACTGGCCTTCCCCGGTCTCACCTTTCTCCCCTCATCTCTGTCCAAAACTCTGCTGCCAGGGTCATCTACCTCGCCAGTCGCTTCGACCATGTGCAGCCCCTCCTCTCTTCGCTTCACTGGCTTCCCCTTCCTGAACGAATCCTGCACAAGCTCCTAGTCTTCACCTATAAAGCTCTTCACAACCTTGCTCCCCCCTACCTCTCTGCACTTATCGCCCTCCATACTCCAGCCCGTGCACTTCGCTCCTCCTCTGTCCCTTCTCTCACCCTTCCACGCCTTCCCTGCTCCCCTAAGCGCCTTCGTCCCTTCTCACTTGCTGCCCCCCATGCCTGGAACTCCCTCCCTGTCCACATCCGCCTTGCCCCCTCCCTTCATACCTTCAAATCTCTCCTTAAAACTCACCTCTTTCGCTCTGCTCTGTCTGACTCTTTATCCTGCTGAGCCACTATTCCTATACCTACGATCGGTTTACCCTTATCCTTGCAACATGGACCTGCCTGCTGTCATTCTCATTGTAACCAAGCCAAGTACGTGCACTTGAGACCTCGCATCTTCATGAATCTTCGACCCCTTGTCTCTCCTTCTGTCCCCCTTCCCTTGTCTCTCCCCCACCTCCTGTCTCTCAGATTGTAAGCCCTAGAGGCAGGGACCGTGTCTATTTTATTACTTTGTAAAGTGCCAAGTACACTGCTGGTGCTATATAAATGTTTGTTAATAATAATAATAATAATAATAATAATAATAATAATAATAATAATAATAATAATAATAATAAATCAGCTACCCATTTCATCTCTAGTCGTAATGCACCAAAGCAGCCCCTGATCCTTATACTAAGTCAGTGCTTTTCAAACATTTTGCCTGTGTTCCCATTTTAAGGTTTAAATAAAGTCCCATGATGACAAATTTATATATTTATTTATTTTTATCAATTTATATCCCGCCCCTCCTGAAAACATCTCGGGGCAGCTAACAATTTTAAAAGCATAAAAAATACAATAATATAAAATATAAAACTATCTTAATAATATAAACAATTAAAACAGGGCTAGGACAAAATAAAATAATAAATAAGGGAAGGATGGAGATAAAAACGCTAACCCCCCCTCCCCAAAGGCCTGGGTGAACCGCCAGGTTTTACAAACTCGCCGGAAGGTTAAAAGGCTTGGGGCCAGGTGAGCTTACTCCGGGAGGGAATTCCAAAGATGTGCCCGGCCAATGAGAATACCCATCTCCATTGTGGCCCCCCGATTGACAAGAAGGCCCCCCATGGCAGACTGAAGGAGCTGCTCTGGGGTGTGGAGGGCGAGGCGGTCCCTGAGGTATGAGGGGGGCAGATCGTGAAGGACCTTATAGATCTATACCAATACCGTGAACCTGGCTCGGCACGCTATTGGCAACCAGTGAAGAGTCTGGGGCACAGGTGTTATGTGCTCCTGATGACCCGTCCCCGACAGGAGCTGGGCCGCCACATTCTGCACTAACTGCAGCCTCCAAACCAGGAACAAAGGCAGCCCCACGTAGAGCGCATTCCAATAGTCCAGCCTCGAGGAGACGAAGGCATGGATGAGGGAGGCCAGGTCCAGGCCGGAGATGTACAGGCGCAGCCTCCGCACCAGATATAACTGGCGGAAGTTAACCCCCCTAACCAGGGGGGCCGACACCTCCCTCGCTCTCCCTACCACCATCACCTCTGTCTTATCAGGGTTGAGCTTCAGTCTGCTCTGCCACATCCATTCCACCACGGCCTCCAGACACTGGGATAGCAGGGTCTGGGTCTGGGTCAGCTGAAAAAGAGAGGTACAGCTGAGTATCATCAGCATATTGGTGACATCTCACCCTGAACCCTCTCACAACCTCCCCCAAGGGCTGCATGTATTCGTTAAATAATAACGGAGACAGAATGGAACCCTGCAGAACGCCTCAGGATAAAGCGCAGGGGCAAGATGTTTCAGCTCCCAACACTACCCGCTGGCTTCTCCCCAAGAGGAATGATCGGAACCATTAAAGAACAGTCTTGTCCAGACCCCCCGGTCATGCAGCCATCTCAACAGCAGCCCATGGTCCACGACGTTAAAAGCGGCCAAGAGATCTAGCAGGATAAGAACTGTCGAGCATCCTGCGTCCATCTCCCGGCGAAGATCATCAACCAAGGCCACCAATGCTGTCTCAGTGTCATAGCCGGGGCGTAACCCAGATTGAAAAAGGTCCAGGAAATCAATGCTATCTAGATGCGCCTAAAAAGGGAAGGTTAGAGACAGGTTGGTAGCTGGCAAATGCGTCCACATCCAATGATGGTTTCTTCAGCAGGGGGCATACCACAGCCTCCTTGAGGCTATGCGACAATCTCCCCTGCTGCAGGGACGCATTAACCACTCTCTCCAGCACCATCCCCAATGTCTCCCTGGAGGCTTTCACCAACCAGGATGGGCACGGATCAAATTCACAACTGGTGGCTCTCACAGACCCCAAGACATCCACTGCATAGGCCAGTGTCAGTTCCTGAAACTCCCCCCCAAAAGTTGAACCAGACGGGGCCTCCATCTCCTCGCGCTCTCCAGCTACTGCCCCCAACCCAGCATCAAAGTCGCTCTGAATCCGAGTGATCTTGTCTGCAAAGTAGGTGACAAACTCCTCACAGCAGGCCTGGGACAAGTCCCCGTCCAGGTGGAGGGAGGCTGGACTGACCATCCCCTACACCACCTGAAACAGCTCAGCCAGGCGTGACTTCACAGATGATATGATGGCAGCAAGGAACACTTTCCTTGCTGTCCTCACAGTCTCAACATAGAACTGCAAATGGGCCCTATGGAGAAGTCGGTCGGAGTCAGATCAAGTCCGACAACAGCGTCGCTCCAGCCTCCTACCTACTTGTTTCATATGCTGCAGCCCCTCAGTAAACCAAGGGGCCCTGCAGTGACAAGACAGAGGCAGGGGGCATCTCAGAGCCACCCTATCAATGGCCTCCCCCAGCAAGCTGTTCCAATGCTGGACTAGCTCATCGACCAAGTGGCTGTCCAGGTGCAGAAGGTGGAAAGCTATGCAAAGTATATCAAATATCAGTCAAGAATCAAGATCATGACCCTATTTGCACGAGACCACTGGGGGTCCTGACCCATAGTACTGGAATCTCTGTGTTTAGTGATATGAAATGTAACCCACAATTAGAGTGGATAAATGGCTTTTTCATGAAAAATTGAAAACTTCATAATTTTTTTTCAAAGTTACAATGAATTTGTTACTACAAAGTAAGTGATCAGTATTCACACAGAAAGTCAATTTTGATTTATTTTTAGTTACACTTTCATTATTTGTTTGCAAGATTGCACACCAGCAGTACTGGAGACTATTTAGCCACAAGTTGGGAAAATCGAAGATATCAGTAGTACAGCAAGCTTTATCACACAATAACTACACCAGTGTGTCCCATCCACAACTGAAGTGCACAAATTTTATGAAGGAGAGAGTTCTGTTTCTCCAGGTCATTAAATATTTAACCCCTTTGCAGAGGTTGCCATAAGACCTACCATTTCTTCAGTGACACCTTCCTCATCTTTAGAGGAACATAAGAACATAAGCAGTGCCATACTGTGTCAGACAAATGGTCCATCAAGCCCAGCATCCTGTCCTCCGACAGTGGCCAATCTCGATCTCATGGGAGAAGAACCAACAGTCGCAATGGGCAATCAATTCCCCGTTGTTCACTCCCAGCTCCTGACAGTAAACATTCATCCCGTAAGCTTAATAGTTAATGGTTAACCATCCCGTAATGGTTAATAGTCATTAATAGACCTACTCTCCAAGAACTTACCCAGGCCTTTTTTAAACCCAGCTATACTACTGGCCCTGATAACGTCCTCTGGCAACAAATTCCATAAGTTAATTATGCGTTGAGTGAAAAAGTACTTCCCTTTATTTGTTTTAAATCTGCCAGCAGCTAGTTTCATGGAGTGTCCCCTAGTTCTAGTACTATTTGAGAGGGTAAATAACCGTTCCCTCTCTACTCGTTCCACACCACTCAAGATTTTATAAACCTCTAGCATGTTCCCTCTCAGTCTTCTCTAAGCTGAAGAGACCCAGCTTGTCAAGCGTCTCTGTACGGAAGTTGTTCCATACCCTTTATCATTCTCGTTGCCCTTCTCTGTCCCTTTTCTAGTTCAGCTATGCCATTTTTGAGATGGGGCAACCAGAACTGCACCCAATATTCCAGGTGCAGTTGCACCATTGATTTGTATAGAGGCAATTATGACATCCTCAGTTTTATTCTGTATCCTCTTGCGAATAACTCCTAACATTCTGTTTGCTCTTTTGACTGTTGCTGCACACTGGGCTGAGGATTTCAGTGTATTGTCCACAATCACTCCCAGATCCTTTTCCTGAGTGGTGACTCCTAGTTTAGTATCCAGCATTGTGTACTCATAGTTTGAGTTATTTTTCCCTATGTGCATCACTTTACACTTGTTCACATTAAATCTCATCTGCCATTTAGATGCCCAGGCACCCAGTCTCATAAGATCCTGTTTCAGTTCTTCACAGTCTGCTTGTTTTAACTACCTTGAATAACTTGGTGTCATCTGTAAATTTTAGCACCTCACTCTTAGCGCCCTATTCCAGATCATTAATGAATACATTAAACAGCACCGGTTCCAGTACAGATCCCTGGAGCACGCCACATTTTATATCTCTCCATTGTGAAAACTGACCATTCAGTCCTACTCTTTGCTTCCTATCCTTCAACCAGTTAATTTAATCACCAGGAAGGGTGATTAAAATTCAAGTCTCAGGGAAAGAATACATGGGAATAATTCTTGACATTGCCACTAATATCCAGGGAGTCCAGAGACTAAGACCTTACACACACTCAGGCTGCTTGCCCACCTTCTGCTTTTTCTCAAGAAATTCAATCTCATGAAATTCTTTCTCATGAGATTCAAGGTTAAGTTAAATATTATCCTTCTGTTCCTCGTTTCCCACATGTATTAAAAGGGGACCATGGCAACCAATTTAGGAGAGCATTCAAAGGCTACCACAGTAATGTTTTGAGTCTCAGCTGGAAGACCTCCACTGCCAGTGCAAGGCACATCGCAGTTAAGTATTAGGAAAAACTTCCCATGTGGAACAGCTGGGTTTCTGAGGGGCGTTGTGGAATCTTTTTCCTTGGAGATTTTCTAAAATCAGCTGGGCAAGCCTTTGCTTCTGATGCTGTAGGTAAAGAGTATCCAGCCATGAAGCAAAAGGTTGAAAAATACATGGTGCACATGTGTCCTGAAAACAATTGCATTTTTTGGCAACCTTAGGCTGCACCCTTTCACAGAAGTGACTCTCATATGCTGTGTTCTCTTCAGCAATCTTTGCACTCTTGTACTTTCTCTATAACAAAGTTAATTTATACTGGAAGTACATATATAGTATTGGCAGATGATCAGTGGCTGGTAATTTGCACCTTTGGTCTGAGGTGAAGAGGTTACTTAGTTGTCTTTACTTTCCGGCCACTAAGCATTTATTTCTATGTATAAAAGCACAATCTTAATTCCACTGAAATCAATAAAAGTTTAGGGCCATTGACATCAGTGTAGTCAGGATTGCAGAATTTGTTATCTCTTCTTCTAACATCTTTATCTTTGCCTAGGGGAAATAAGCAAAGCATTTCTTAATAGGGCAGATAAAGCAACCATATTTTACTGAAAAACACACCTCCTGATCTGGAGTTTTCATCTACACTGCTCTGTAGTTAGCTAGGGTAAATCACACACTGTATGTATTCATCTGTTTTCACCAAACAAAAGCAGGTGGTTGTGAAAGGAATGCCAAACATGCAAATGAATAGGAATAATACATGACACATAAAAGAAAAAAGAATAGACACCCCGCATCAGGGGGGCAGAATATTTCAGATTAAACGGCAATCTGAGTGCGTCTTACACCTTCCAATGACAGACTCATTAGATGTTCTCCTCTGGTGGAAGCAGAAGCACCAAAAGGCATGTTCTGCCTTTTCCCCCCATTGTGTTGATTTTAACACTTGTGGAAAAAAACGTGTTCTTGGCTCATCTGCTGCATCCTTCCTCATCCCATGTGGGTGTCTTGTCCATATGTACAACAGCAATGGAAGGCACGACCAAGGCATTTGGAAATGAGAGCTGTTGTTGCTTGCGTCTTTAAAAGGTCAGGTTTGTTGGAAAGGATCTTTTTAAAAGGGTACCTAATTAAGATCTGCAGGCACAGCCATGCAGAGCTTGTATGAATTATGGATTGGCTTTGCTGAGGGGATAGGTATAGTTAATGTTTTTTCTTACTCCCAAAGAGGGCGTAACTAGGTGGAGTTGTACACATTGTTCTCTGAGCATGTAAGTTGAAATTAGGGGTGTGTAATTAGTTTTCATTACATTTGTAATGAAAATGACTTTTGCTGTATTTGTTTTCATTGTGAAGTCAACAAAAGCAAAGTCCATTTAAAGTGAGTCATTTGAAAAATCAATTTTTGTTTTGCCCCCAATGGACTCTATACAGCCTGCTATGAGACTGTGAAGCACTCCAGGGAAAGCAGAGGGGAGGAGGAGAGCAGTCAGGAGACATACATCCCCGCTGACCAATTGTCATTGGGAACACATCAGGCAGCACCATGAGGGACACACAGTAGACAACTGTGTGATAGCTCTTTCGTCAGTGCTGCCAGAAGCTTGGCAGTAGGACTAAAGCGGCAACTGCTTTTTTCACTCCACTATTTCATTCCGCCATTTTGGAATTGCCCGCATCTTTCTGCAGCTTTTCCGCCAGCATTCTGAAAATTCCGCTGGCAGGCCACTAATTTAGAAACTGTCAGAACAATCTCAGAAACTTTCGGAACAAACATTGTTCTGCTACTTTGCGGTGCTGATGGAAATTGTGGAAGTTTTAAACTGTCAGAACAAACATTGTTCTGCTATTTTCACAGCTGGTGGAAGTAGTGCAATGGAAGTAGCAGAACGGCAGAAGTAGCGGAATGAAAGTAGCATAATGAACATCTCTATCGCATCATGTCACTCATTGTGGAAGAGCTTTTTCCATCAGAAAAAGCTATTGCAGCAGCTTGCCATTTCAGCCCTACTTGGCAGTGCCATTCAGGAGGCCTAGGGGGAGGGCGCAGGGGAGCCTTTATAATATAACCCCCTGGGGGTGCCTGCCAGCTTTTGCCTACTGCTAGTTCTGTTACAGTGCAGAGCACCTGGCCAGGCCTGAAACAACATGCGGCAGTGTACAGCAATTCTGTCAGAAACCTCCCACCCATCGCCGTTTCCCCCATACTTGTTACGATACTTGCTGCCACTTTCCGCTATTGTCTGTCACTATTTCTCGGTAGCGCAAACTGTCATAAACTGTCGCAAGTCCCATAGAGTATCATAAAAACGATCAGAAATGTCAGGAAAACTATCAGAACTATCAAAAATTGTTACTATTGTCTTAAGTACTGCAGAATACCTGGAACCCTCGCAAAATGTCAGATAGTGCCGCAAATTGAGGGCAAATGCTGCCAGAGTGGTGACAAGGCTGTCAAAACATCAACAGTAAACAGCAAAATTGCAAATAACGCTGCCGCTTCAGGCCTACACCTGGCAGGTTCCCATATTCCAATTCCACTCAATTTGTAACTTTGTATGTTTCTTTCCTCCTTACTTGTACTTCCTTAGGTGTTTTATTTTTATTTAAATCTTTGATTCTGATTTTCATTTAGAAATCTTCCCCCTCTCTGAGTCTGTCTGTGTTTTCTGTTTTATTATTTCCCCTTCCACTTCTCCCCTTGTCTCTTCCCCTAGGACATAGATAGAACAAGATAGAACAAGATACATAGAAGATAGTTCAATACTGAGATTAGAGATAGATAGTTTGATACTAAGATTAGATAGAGATTAGAGATATGAATATAGGAATTATAGGGTTATTGGATTGTATAGGTTGATATAGATTTAAAGGGTCATATAGGGTTTTAGATTTCTATGGATTAGATCAGATTATATGGATTGATATAGATTTATAGGATTATAGAGACTAGATTTATACAGATTATATAGCATTAGATATAGGAATTAGGAAATAGAAACTATGGATGGGAGAACAGATTGTGGTTCGGCCGTTCGGTTCAGCCGTCCGGTTTGGCTGCGTTTGGTTCGGCTGTGTTTGGTTCGGCAGTTTGGTTAGTTCGCCGGGTTCGGGTTCGGCCATTTGGTTCGGCCATTCGGTTCGGCCGTTCGGCCGTTTCGCTGTTCGGTTCAGCCGTTTGGGAAATGTTATCGGTGGTTTTTTTGTTTTTTATATGGTTTATTGGTCTTTTATTTGGTTTTATATGGTTTTCTTTTGTTTTTTATTTGTTTTTTTGTTTTTATATCGGGTTTTTTATTTATTTGTTTATCTAATAAATATATCTATCTATCTACACTAAATCTAACTGCTGTTAACTTATATTCTAAATGCTATGAACTAAATGGATTATCTAATAAGTACACAGACCTTCTCCTACAAACACTAAAACTAAATCACTAACGCTATCTCTATCACTAAGCTAACTCCTACAAGTACTATCCCTAACCTATCTCTCTCTCTCTCTCTCTCTCTCTCTCTCTCTATATATATATATATATATATATATATATATATATATATATATAT
>QEPC01005015.1:443005-494932 GCA_003113815.1 Sphenodon punctatus | reverse complement strand
TCCTCCCTCCGCTCCTTCAGATCCCTCCTCAAGACCCACCTTTTCCTTGCTGCCTTTCCCAACGCCTGCTAGTCTTTCACCGTACACTTACTGTCTGCCCTCCTCTGCAGACTGCTGCTACCAACCTCTTTGTAACCAAGCCAAGCATACGCACCTGAGACTTCGCATCGCTTGAATGTTTGTTTGTCTTCTCCCCTGTCTCTCCCACTGTCCCCTCTCCCTGTCTCCCCCTCCCCCTTTGTCTTTTAGATTGTAAGCAGGGACCACATCTAATTCTATGTTCTGTACAGCACCAGGTCACACGACTGGTGCTATATAAATGTTTATAATACAATAATAATAATTAATAATAATAATAATAATAATAATAATGTCTCTGCCCATTTTCCCATGTCTTTCATGAGTCTGCAATCACTGTCCTCACATTTGTGCTCAGCATTCTGGTTCCCACTCTGGTGGGAACCACACTGCAGCACAGTACTTGGGAGCACTGCCCTGATGAATGAAATTGACAAAGAATCTTGATTGCTATTGCACCTGAAAGGGGTACTTCAAGGCACAGGATACCAGTCAATTTCACTGAGCTGCTGGAATATGTACAGCAGAGAAACATAGCCTAGACTGGTTATCACAGAAAAGAAATGAGGTAGTTCATGGCTAGTTCATGACTCTGTCTTCTGAGGTTCCATGGCATGAATCCTTTCAGTGGACAATAATTCTGTAAAGGACTTCAAGGTTCATATAGTACAGATATTTGGGACCCTTTAGTCCATGGGCCAAAGATGGTGAAGTTGACTTATATTTTGTCTCTTTCAAATTCCTGAATCTAGTCTACAGATCCAGTCCATATCCTCAAACATTGAAACAGAAAAGGGCATCATGTGGAGATGAGGGCATCACGTAGAAATGAGGTTGCTGGATGGATTCAATGAGTGTACTGTTAACAGACATGACATTGGCCCACTGTGGCTAGGATCCACCGGTGCGTGTATTCATGCACAGGCAGATGCAGACCCGCTTCTGATCCCAGGGTGGGTCGGTGGCTGGGTCGGGATGCATTCCTGAAAAGTCTCCAGAGACACATCCCAAACAAAGGGCTGGCAATATGGGCCAATGCGGGTCTATACATCTGAATTGGATTCCATCTATACCCACCACGGGGCATGGGCCGCTATGACATTTGGCATGGCTGCATGTCATGGTGGGGGTCATGGCACTGGGAACAGGGTGGGGCTTGGGGTCAGGGCACTGGGAACAGGGCGGGGCTGACCATCCATATGTTGGTTGAGTCCCCCCCCCCCCCCACCTGCATCATGCAGGCAGTTGGATGGCTCTTCTGGTGGCAGGAACATTTGTTTCATGCCACTCACTGACCCAGAGAGTGGTGGTCACAGTTTTCTGCCCTGGGCTAGGGAGCCACCTCGTCACCTGCACATTTGTTTTTATGCTAAGTATCTCGTTCCCAACTCTGATCCAGCCTTCAGAGCTGGACTTTCAAAGTGGATTATGGAATGGAAACATTTCCCTACCCTACTATAGTGCATTTGTCCCTACCTCACCACCTTTGTTCCTAGTCATTGATGGGATGTTGTGTACATGTTCCATCAGCTGTTGGTGGGAGTCAATTAATTTAATACTCTTCCTTTGAGCTGGGGACTCTCCAGCAGGGTAGCAACCCCTTAGATCAATTCAGTCCTTATGGAAAAAGGAAAATGTCACCCACCTACACTACGTATCAACAATTTTCAGCACTGCTATTTAAAGAAGCTAAAAATAAGAACTTGGCTGAACTCTTTGGTAATGTTGCCAGAAGAACCTCCTTACTACATGAGTCAAAGAAATCATAGCTTCTCCTCCCCACTTGCCATTTGCAAAATTATCTCACTCCAGGAACACATGAATTGCCTCATTTCAACAGATGCATGATCCAGATAGACCAGTATGTAAATATGAAGGTATGGAACCATCTGCCCCTAGAACATATCCAAACAACAACTGGTATGGGGAAGTATCCGTTTTTATATTCCTTTTCTTTCCCAAATTTGTAGAAGATCAGGATATTTTTGGCACCCATCTACATGAGCAACTTTTCACTGAATCTTGCTAAATTCTTGGACTAAATCACATCCTGTGACAATGAGTTCCACAGTCTCATTAGAGGTGTCCATCTTAAATCTGCCACCTTTCATTTCACCAAATCTCCATTTGCTCTTTGACATTTCAAGCTATGGACTGAGAAATAAAACTACTGCTGAAAAAGGCACTTAATTTAGTATCCACAGGTAATACCTACGTTTTCAGGTACTGCCTTGGGTGCCAATTGGGTACCCGTAAATCTGAAAAGTTGATAACTTCAGGGACCTATTTTTTAATTTTCCAATTACCGATTAGTATATCAGGTCAGAAAACTGAAAAATCAGGATGGAAAACAAAAAGAAAATTGGGACTGGACATCAATTTTGCAGGACTGGAAGTCAACTTTCTGGGACAGAAAATAATTTAAAAATGGGCATTGGAAATCAAAAAAATCAATGTAAGTAAAAAAAATTGATATTGGAAGTTGACATTCTGGGACTAGAAGTTGATATTCTGAGACGTCAGGTACCAGAATCTGATCACAATCATGTACCAATTGGTACCTGACATGAGTCTATTTGGATACTGGAAATTTATCAGGTATACCCTGTGGATACTCACTTTAGCTCTAGAAAGAAAACATTCACACTATAGAACATTTTCCCCACAAAGGTAATTGCTTTCAATTGAGTCTTTCCATTACATAGCTAGACTCCCTTACCCATCCCCTCAAAGCAAACGTATATTATTGATAACATCCAGTTTACAAGAGCCAGCAGCTGCCTGCAAACACACGTGTAACATGGTTTTTACATTCATTATTTCTTCCCAAAGACATTTGCTAAAAAGACCTGACAACAGTATTAAATATCAAAAACAGCTTGTTCCTCTTCTTCAGGGACAGAAACTGTTCATCTAAACCCTAGAAAAAAATAATGTTTAATTTATCAGACAATACCACAAGATGTTATTTACTGGTATACAGGATGTACAATTTATGCAACAAACCATGAACATTTTAAACCTGTTCACGGTTTCCCTCAGTGTAATAATTAAAAAGACAGCTTGGATCACATGAATTAGGCAACAGAGTATCTAAAGGAGAGGCACAGGGGCCAGTTTGGTTTGGTTTGAATTAATTGTCTTATAGTCTCTGGGTGGAGATAGAAAGCACAGATCTGGGTCCATGGAGAGTTTCTTTCTCTGCATCTCCGGGTATGGAGAGGTGGGCAGCATATTAAACAGGAGAGATGCAGTGGGAGATAGTATTAATGATTCCCATAGTGTAGCAATCTTAAATGAGTCAGTGTGGTTTGGTGGAGAGGGCACAAGACTGGGCATTGGCACAGACCTAGGTTCAAATCCTGTTTTTATCACACACTACGGGTGTTTCAGACAAGACACTCTCCACCAAACCACACCTATGGGTGCCCTGCAACATGTATAGTGGGTGGGAGGTGGGTGAGTAGTGGGTGAAGAGTGTCTTGTCTGAAAACTCCCTAGAATTCAATATAGATTGCAGGCCTGAAGCCTGAACCAAAACTTTAATCACAATAAAAGCACAAAAGTACTGAAACATGAACCAGAGTAAAAGCACAGTTGACACTTAGGGTATTTTCAGACATTACGAGATCTCTGTTTAACACACGGAATCACAGTGGATCCCGTGTGGTGGCAGCAATCTTGTGAACGTCTATTTGCTCCCAGCCACATGTTCACCACAGTGAACACCCGGTCGGGATCAAATTGACCATGGTTCTGGAGGTGAGGCCGGCCTCACCTCCAGAATTGTGGTTAGGTTGGCCATGATCCAGGATGGGGCTGGCAATGGCCACGATGAAAGTCTGCTTACCAGCTCCGTCCCGGAATTGGATCCCAACCACGGTCTGTGATTGGCCGCTGCGCCCGGCCATCTCCCTGAGGGTGGGCAGTTGTGGATGGGAGGAGGCGGAGCTGAGCAGCCACATGTTGCGCTGTGCATCCATGCCTCCCTCCCTGATCCCCCTCTGCGATCAGGCCGGCACGTCCAAAGGATGGCCGGTCTGATCATGGACTGGGATCTGAGATGGATCCTGTTCAGCGTGGTGGGCCAAAAGGCCCATTACATCTGAAATTAACCTTAGACAAACTCTGATCCTGAGATGAACTGCTTGCATTAACGTTATGAGGAATGTGATGATACCAAAGCTACCAGCCAAGCACAACCTAGGCACAGGATGGGCTAACACCCCTGAGATAAGGGAAGAATGTATAAAGACAGAAATATCATGTCTGGCATTAAGAATGGGGTGCCTTGATAAGGAATGAATGCACAAAGCATCAATCAAGATTGGCATAAGGTACAGACATTTAGAAGATGGATGGACAGGTAACGTTTGAGACACTTTGAAGATGGATAGACGTAATGGGTTTTAGAATATGTTGTGAGTGGGCCTATAAATATGAGGATGGAAGAAGGTGGGGATTTGGGTATAATCAGATGGATGGCAGCTCCACACCTGCCTGCACCAGCCCACTTCATCCCCGGGTTGACTGGTCCATGTAAAGGACAGCTGCCAGAAGTACAAGCGGAGCAGGCTGTGGCTGCTCTGAGACAACGGCACTGTGGAACATCTTGGAGCATGCTGTGCAGAACAAGCTGACCAAACCCAGGGCAAAAGCCAAACATGGAGCTGCCATCTGTTGGGCGAACCTAGGCTGCAACTCCACACCCAGACGTCCCTTGCACCATTCAGCACCATGGAGTTACGGGCACCACCCTAGAGCATTGGGGGAATGCTGCAACTCTATGGTGTGAGCAGCCTGTGGAAACCTCCGGTCTATCTGTTCTGGACCCAGGCAGGGCTGGAAGCGAGTGGATGCAGGGGTGTACCCCTGGAGCAGCCAGACTGCACGTCCATCTAAAAACACCTTTTGTATCAGCGTTGGAGGCGGTAAACAGAGCAGTTATCATTGTCAAAGGCATTCAGGTTGGTGAGTTGTGCAACATGTAAGAGGATTCCAATGTAAGACACTCTGTACACAATAAAACCTGATTCCAATCTTTGCTACTGAACTGCACTTCGGAATTATTCTTTATATGACTATGAGGACTACTGCTAAGCAGTGCTGCAGCTTGGCGAGCCCTGAATATGCTACCCAGAGATCCACCCCCGACAACAGTATATTCATACCATCTTGATAAAGCAGATGCAAAGCATTACTCATTTCTTGCTTTGTTTGGTGAAACAAATATTTATTTTTGTTATTTCCCTTCAGTAACGTCATTAATTTTGTTTCACCAACAACATGGCAACATAGCCGTCCATCAGGGAGGGGGATGGACAGATACATGTCCATGCATCTCCTTAGTGGCCCGGCTCCCATCATGTTAGTTTGGGGGCCTGTTGGGATCCCAGCTGTAATAGCAGCCCCTCTTTGGAGGGCATCACGTTTGAAAACACCCATAGTTCATTAACCAACCACATTAACTAACATACCGAACCAAAGATAATGAATAAACAAAGTAATAAAAATAGAAAACAAAGTTACTGAATAAACAAAGTTACCAAAGCAAAATAACCAAACAGATGGATACGCAAATAGTGTATCACTAGTGATTTATTCAGATATTCATTTGCTTAAAACAATATCCAAATAATCTTCATTGAATAGAAAATGGCATATTCATTCCAACCCTATCACAAACCTGTAGTGTGAGCATCAATAAATCTAGCCACTTTGGCTGCATGTACCTCGGATCTCCTTTGCACTCTTTGGGGCCAATCCCATATGCCACAGATCCTGTGCAGAACCGTGCACGCAGCCACACACAAACTGCATATACCTCCATTGTGGACACGTACTTGCACGGAAACCACATTCTTACATGTAAATCAGCGCCAGTGTCTTGTCTTTTTTATTTAGAATATAATATCAATATGCAAGGTCTTTCTCTGTGGGAGTGATCCTGTGTCAGGCTGGCTCTTCAGAGCTTGAGGGTCTGGGGAAGGGTCTACCTGGGGGCCCGTTGGTGCTCTCGTTCCTGGCCGGTCCGTGGGAGGCTCCACAGCCGCAACACCATCCTCGAAACAACCATCGCAGCTCCCGCTGCATCCCCGGAACCACACAGGAAGTGAAGCCGCCGCCGCCAGCACAAGCGGCGGTGGGACATAGCAGTGCAACAGGAAGCACCATGCTCCAACCCTGCATTCCTGATTTGGCCGTCATAGCCACACCTCCCATAGGACAGCCCCGGCGCTCAGAGCACCTGCACCAGCGTGCTCTGCAGCCCCAAGGGGATAAAAGGAGTGCGCTAGACCCCCATAGTTACCCGTGATCAGTGCCTATGCCTGTGATACTGGCCCCTTGGAGTTTCTAAGTATGGACCTTGAGAGAGAGAGAGAGAGAGTTGAGCGTGTGGAGTGTGGACTGTGTGTAGCCTAAGTACCTGAACATGATCTGTTCCACCCCAATACTTGATACTCCCTGTGTGCCCTGGTTCCCCTTCCTGCGAGCGTGTTTCCTATCCTTCCTTCCCATTCTCCTGGGATATCTTGCACGCACCTCTCCCCCTCCACACCTTCTCCGTCCCCTGGTTCTGGTGTGGGAGGTGGTCTTGTCTGTGTAGTGCATTGTGTGTTGGGCACAAATCCCTATGGGGTCTGGTGTTGCACTTCACCTCCCTTTGATGATCTAGGCTGGGGGTATATATCCCAAAAGCCACTTACAATCCTGAGGGATATTTATCTGGCAAGTGTCTATTACCACTGGAGACCTCATTCTCCCCTTACCTGGAATCCCCCCCCCCCCCAATACCTCACATCCTGTAATCATTAAGGCCAATGGGAACTAAGCTATTGATTTAAGTGAGAGGAGGATCACATCCTTTATGTTTATACAGCACTTAACATTCTGGGGCTTCATTATTGGTCAGGATTTCAAACAGTAAAGCAACAGTCGCACCACTACTACAACTAGTAAAAACAATAGTAGGCACTGCTGGGGACTATGGCTCTTTTTACAAGGACCAACGGGGGCGGCGGGGGAGGTCAGTGTGCATGCCGGTGCATGTGCGGTGGGAGGATGTAAATGGGAGCACACCGGTCTCCACCCATCTACATGCACGGGTTAACTGCCGTTTTCTCCAGTTGCTCCATGTATGGGTGATGGGTGTAGGTGGGTGTGTTCATCGGGGGTGCGCAAGCACCCAGACTTCTGGGTGTTCATGCATGGATGCATCTCATGTAAAAAGGGCCATAGAGATTCTGTTATGAAAGGAGATTACAAGCCCCCAGTTTGGGGTGTGTATTCATTATGGCTGTTAACATAAGGACACTCTAACACACGTAAAATGGGTGTTACATTTTTTTATACATGTTACAGGGCACCACTGCATCCAATCAGCATGGGCCTTGTACACACATGATGCCTCCACCCAGTTTTGCTGGGTGGAGATGGGTGTTAGGCATCTGTGTAAAGACCACTTGCAGTGGGTGGGGAGCATTTCTCTGGGTGGGGATGCGTGTTAGTGTCCGTGTGAAAGCCACTTGCGGTGGGTGTTGGTGGGTGTCTGCTTTTGCACAACACGCATCCCCACCCACGGAGCAACAGACTTCACTGCCGAGTGCTCCGTGGGTGGGGATGCGTGTTGTGCAAAAGCAGACATGCCCTGCCCCTCGCCTATTCTGGGTGCGGAGGGGGGGATGCGCAGCTAGAATACGTGCGGGGATCGGCCAGTAAAGGCCCCCCGCATGGCTTTGTCAGCAAACATACGCAGGGATTCAGAGCTCAATTTCCTTCTCTGCATTCCTGTGCGTGTCTGCCAAAAAAGCCGCGTGGGGTGTGTGTGTGTGGCTTTCAGACCAGCAGATCCCCGCGCATATCCTGACTGCGCACATTCCCCACTGTAGCCAGAATATGCACACGTGTGTGCATGTGTGTCTGTGTGTCTGAAAGTGGACTCAGTTTGAGTTACAAGGTTGTAACAAATCACACTGTTACACACTATTGACATGACATGGCAGGCAACAACTCCTCTGGAAAGAAAAGCATAGCAAATAAGGACAAATCAATGCAACTTCACTATGGGGTGCTCTTCTCTAAGACTTGAGGATAATTGACTCAAATATTCAGCTTTAGGAGTAAAATAGCTGATGGCTCACAAAGTATCAGAAGTTAAGTGGTGTTGGCCATCTCCAGAAATATGGATTTCTCATACATGAATGCAACTACCAGATAGATTGGGTACAGCATGGTTTCCATAAACATACTTTGCTGTTTTTGTTTATTTTTGCTTGCTTTTGCCATGTGCCTCAGATAAGGGAACTCAGCTGTATTCATCTGTATGTTGTATAGCACCAGCATATAAATGATGCTTCCAGTTCACTGCCAGGAAGTTCATTTTTATTTTATTTATTTATTTCACATTTAATATCCCGCCTCTCCTGCCTCAGGCAGCTCGAGGTGACTTAAATAGGCTTTATAGGTCAGCACCAGCACCTTGCATCGAGCCTAGAAGACTATAGGCAGTCAGGGCAGCGCACAAAGAACCGGAGTAATGTGCTCGCAATGACCCGTCCCCATAAGCAGACAGGTCGCCACATTCTGCACTAGCTGAAGCCTCCGGACCATCACCACGGGCAGCCCCATGTACAGCGCATTGCAGTAGTTCAGTCTCAACGTAACAAATGCATGGATGATGGTGGCAAGGTTCTGATCCAAAATATATGGCCAGAGCCGTCTTACCAGATGTAATTGCTGAAAGGCACTCCTAGCCACAGCCGCCATCTGGACATCCAGGGGCAGCAGGGGATCCAGGAGCAACCCAAGGCTCCGAACCTGAGAGGCCAAGCGAGGATGAATCCCATCAACAATGGGTGTCCCACCCTCGCCCAGATCACTGACCCTGCCAATGAGCATCACCTCTGTTTTATCAGGATTCAGCTTTATTCGAGCCAGCTTCATCCAGTCCCCCTCCCCCAAGCTGCCAAACATCGGGAAAGCACTGAGACTGCTGAGCCTGGTTTGGATGAAAAGGAGAGGTAAACATGGGTGTCATCAGCATACTGATGACACCGGACCCCAAACTTGTGCACGACCTCCCCCATCAGCTGCATATACTCTACATTATCCTTTACACTAGTGGATCTCAAAGTTGTAGACAGCAACCCCTCCCTTTTGTGTCTGTGGTAATTGATGTCTCGCTAATAGCGGGTGCAATACTAGGAATATCAGATGTGCTAAATGAGACCAAACTCCATTTTGAGGAGTCAAGAGGTAAAGCTTTGGGAAGTTACTGAGTTCCGATCAGAAGATTGGTAAATTTGTACAGTAATTAGGACAGAAAGTCAGCAAAATGGTATTGGTAGTTGGAAAATCAATACTGAAAGTTGGAAGGTCAGTATCAGAAGATGGAAAATTGGGACAAAAATCAGTGCATCTGGCAGCCCGATGAGCCCTAATCGGGTACCAATTAGTACCCAGTGTTACCAGGTTCGGTTGAGTACCACAATTTCAGTAGGTTTACATATTTTTGCATGTACTTGTTTCAGCTCTGTTATAACTTGCCTACCCCACTGGCTCAATACAGAACTTTATCATCCTTATGTAGTTCATTCTCACAGTGGTCCCACAATGGTCCCACAAGGTAGGTGATTATTATTCCAATCTTATACATGGGGAACTGAATCTGAGATAAAATGACTTGCCTTAAAGACACCCAGTGAGTCAGTTTATGGCTAAGATGGGATTTGAATCTAAGACCCAAGTCTAACATTGGATCTCGCTGGATTTACAACACTACAAGGCATGTTTAGTGACATACACAAATAAAACCAGATGATTGTGCTGGACAAATACACTAAACTAAAATCTGTGCCACCATAAAAAATATATATCAAGTATATCTTCTTCCTGTATTATTATTTTTTAAAAAAATAAAAAATAAAATACAAGGCCAGTGAGCAAAGGAAATGGTGAACTGTGATACAGGGGATTAAACTGAGGCATTCTCCACAGAGACATCACATTTCTGACTTATAGATCTTCCCATGTTATGACTTGAAGGATATGAGGTTTCAATTACCTCATTTCCCCTCTGGTAATTGTGAAGTAGATGACTGACTGATTGCCTCTGATCGACAGATGTCTGATTGAAATCAGGAAATGAGAATGGCGCCGCAGGAGTTTGATCATTTAAACTAAGTGAAACAGGAAAAGCAGTGAGTGTTTTGGCTTTGTTAAGAGGGTTATGTCTATGCTGACTGAGAAAGTATGCGTCAGAGGCAGCGCAAAGGAGTCAAGAGTGCATGTTGTGTGGACTGCTTAGCACACAAATTAGATTCATTATTGCCCTTCAGCAGGTTTGGCCTTAGGCTGGGGCAGGATGACTGTTCCAGGCCCCACAAAGTGTCCCGGGAGGAGCGGTTCCCGGGATGGACCTGAAGCCCATTTGTGAGAAAGCAAAGCAGCAAAATCCTCTCATCAGGAAATCCCCTGGATGCAGTAGCCCATCTTTGTCAATGTCACAGCTGATTCTGGGAACCTCAGAAATAGAACTGACTGTAACCTGCCCTAAGCCTTAATAGGAAGGGCAGGATAAAAATATGAACAAATGAATACTGCTGGCTGTGTGTCGTCTTTTCTGGGCGTATAGAAAATGTGCAGGATCCAGTTGGCCAGGATGTTCATGTTGAGACTGAACTACTGCAATGCGCTGTACATGGGGCTGCCCGTGGTGATGGTCCGGAGGCTTCAGCTAGTGCAGAATGTGGCGATCCATCTGCTTACGGGGACGAGTCATTGCGAGCACATTACTCCGGTTCTTTATGCACTGCTCTGACTGCCTATAATCTTCTAGGCCCGATTCAAGGTGCTGGTGCTGACCTAGAAAGCCTATTTAAGTCGCCTCGAGCTGCCTGAGACAGGAGAGGCGGGGTATTAAATGTGAAATAAATAAATAAATAAATAAAATAAAAATGAACTTCCTGGCAGTGAACTGGAAGCATCATTTATATGCTGGTGCTATACAACATACAGTTGAATACAGCTGAGTTCCCTTAGCTGTGGCACATGGCAAACAGTACACCACTTGCAGTGGATGTAGGTGGGTGTGTGCTCCCGCGCAACACCCATCTCCACCCACCACCCATCCACGGAGCAACGGACACCACTGCCGATTGCTCTGTGTGTGGGTGGTGGGTGGAGATGGGTGTTGCACGGGAGCACACACCCACCTACAACCACAGCAAGTGTATTTACACAGACGCCTCCACCCATCTCCACCCAGAGAAACTGGGTGGAGGCAGCTTGTGTGAAAAGGGCCCTTGTTGATTGGCTGCCGTGTCGACCTGCAACATATATAATAAAATGTAACACCCATTTTATCGGTGTTAGAGTGGCTGTGTAAAAAGGGCCAAAGAGTGCTCAACATTGGCTCCTCCTCAGACTGGAGGGAGGTGTTGAGTAGGGTGCCACAGGGCTCTGTCCTGGGCCCGGTACTGCTCACCATCTTTATGAATTACTTGGATGAGGGAGTAGAGGAAATGTTTATTAAATTTTCAGATGACACAAAACTGGGAGAAATTTATCTGAAATGTAATTTTTATTATATACTGCTTGAAAATATAATAGGTATATGTTATACCTCTGTAATATTTTATGTTTGTTTTTATTTTTTTTTGGTGAAAACAGTAAATTAAACTTACTTAAACAAAACTGGGAGGGATAGCTAACCACTTAGAAGACAGAAATTAAATTCAAAATAATCTTGATAAATTGGAAAACTGGGCTGAAACTAACAAAATGGAGTTCAGCAGAGATAAATGTAAAGTTCTGCATTTAGATAAGAAAAATACAGGATGGGGGATACCTGGCTTGGCAGAAATATTTGTGAAAAGAATCTGAGGATTGTAGCATTACAAACTGAATATGAGTCAGCAGTGCGATGCAGATGCAAAAAAGGCTAATTCAGGCGAGACGCCTGAAATTAAATCATGACAAGACGGAGGTGATGGTTGTGGGGAAAGCCAAGGGAGTAATGGCCCCCATCATTGATGGGGTCCGTCATCACTTGGTTTCTCAGGTCCAGAGTCTGGGGTTGCTCCTGGATCTGCAGCTCCACCTGGATGTCCAGGTGGCAACTGTGGCAAAGGGAGAATTTCTCCAGTTATATCTGGTGTGTCGGCTTAAGTCATATGTCTCAGACTCAGATCCGGCCACAGTCATCCACGCTTTTATTACCTCGAGACTGGACTACTGTAAGGCACTCTACGTGGGGCTGCCCTTGGAGCTGGTTCAGAAACTGCAGTTAGTGCTGAATGCAGCGGCCCGTCTCCTGACTGGGACGAGCCGACGCAAGCACATTGTACCTGTGCTTCACTTTGCACTGGCTGCCAATAGTTTTCCGGGCCCAATTCAAAGTGTTGGTGCTGACCTTTAAGGCCCTAAATGGCTTGGGCCCCACCTACCTGCAGGACCATCTCATCCTCCGGGTCTTGGATCGGCCCCTGCTGTTGGCCAGAGGTGCCCTCCTCGGGGTCCCCCGGGTGTCTGCAATGAGGCAGGCATTCTATGTGACTCTGCCGCTAGTGTGGAACTTCCTCCCATTGGAGGTCTGCTTGATTATTGACCTCCCCTCTTTCCGCAGACAGGCTGTTTCCACTGGGCCTTTATTGAGGGAGATGGGGTTGGTGGGTTGGGTTAGGGTGGGTGGTTGGGTATGGGTTTTTTAGGTTGTTTTAATTGTAGTTTTATTACTGTATATTTTAATATGTTTTAAATGTTGTTAGCCGCCCCAAGATGCCTTAGGCAGGAGGGGGCGGCATTTAAGTTTTAATATAAATAAATTAAATAAATAAAATTTTAGGCTGCACGAATGAAAGCATTTTTTTCAAGTCACAAGAAGTAATAGTTCCACTCAGATGAGCGAAGACCTGTGATAGATTATATTTTGATCGAACCCTTCAACTGGAGAGTGATCAGATGCTTCAAAATACTTCAGCGCTTAGAGAGTGATCACTTCCCATTAACAGTAGAGCTATACAGGAGGGCCTTTATTGGTCTTGTTTCCCGAGTCCATTGGAAACTCTGGATATTTATAGGGATAATGCAGTGTCAATAGTATTCAGCAGAAGGCTTCGTTGGGAAAAGACAACTAATATTAATATTACTATTCGAGCCAGGTCAGAAGAGACTGATATGATGGAGCTTAGAAATAAAATATTAGCGCCTGGGACCCACAGGAAATTTCATCTCTTACAGTAAAAATAAATAATCTTTTAAGACCTTATGTGGAGAAGGAAGTGTCTCTCCAAAGAAACTGTATGCAGAGATTGGGTGCCTCGTGGTTCGATCACAATTGTAGACAGGAGAAAACTTAACCAAGAACTGAGGATGCTCAAGAACGCAAATGAACATACTAACAACTTTTTGGCTTAATTTTGCTCTCTTAGAAGCCAGTATCAATGTTTCCTCCTACAAAAGAAAAAATAATATTACCAGCAGCAGTGGGATAGATTAAAAACAGCATTCCAAAATAAGAATAACAGAACCTTTTCGGAACTGGTTGTGAGGAGAACTTTTCCTTTCCAAGGGAATTTGGACTGTAATGTTTCCCCAAATAAGTGGGTGGAGTATTTCTCTAGTCAATTCGCTCCCAACGATCCCAGTTATAACCCACTTTTGGAGTACAAAGAAGCACCTGATTTAGATTCTGCGTATAGGGTCTCAGAGGAAATAATCATGGACTTGTTCAGTCTACAAAAGAAGAAAAATCACCTGGCCCAGAATTAATCCCAGAAGAAGTTTATTGTGAAAATCCTGAGTGGTGAGCTCTTATACTGACAGTTTGGTACAATAAGATCATAAAGATGGGCCAATTCCCTGATTTTTGGAAGGGACATACAATTCTACCGATTTATAAAATAGGCTGTAAAGATAATCCTTCAGTTTATCAGCCAATTAGTCTCTTGAACATTACATGTACAATTTTTGGTAGACATCTCTTATATCATGTTTCTAAGTGGATAGATGAAGGGAATTTACTCTCTGAAGCCCAATCAGGCTTCAGGGATCAATGCTCAACTATTTACAATCTTTATATATTTCAATATATAAGGCATAAATACACAAAAGCATCTAAAGTTGCTTTATATGCCTCCTATGTTGATCTTAGAGCGGTGTTTGACAGTATAGATAGGGGTCTCCTATGGGAAAAGTTCCTCAAGTTGGGGATAGATCCTTCCTTGCTAAATCTTATCATAACCTACTATAGTGATACCTGGGCAAGGGTCCGTTATGGACTTTGTGAAGAATTGACAGACAGAATTCAAGTCGGTAAGGGGGTTTGCTAGGGGTGTGTATTGGCACCCACACTTTTTAACCTTTATGTAAATGAGCTTATTATAGAAATGATTAATCCAGATTTTCATCCATCTAATATACTAAATACACCAGTGGGTGTTCTTTTGTTTGCTGATAATACCTTGATATAGTCAAGGACACAAATAGGGCTCCAAAGGGCTCTATATTTGTTTAATGTGCTTTGCAAAAAAAATAATTAAACATTAATTATACTAAGACTAAAATTGCCTCTTGGGGAAGGGCAAATCAATTCCTCTGGTGTGTTGACAAAATTCGGTTGGAAAGTGTTAAGTAATATAAATATCTAGGCCTACTTTTGAGCCGCTCTCCTTCTTGGAAAGACCGTCTTTTGGCTGCAAAGATCAAGACATTTCAGACAACGGCCGGGGTCATGACATTTAATAACAAATATCTTAAGAAAGCCATGACCAATGTTCTTTATGTTTTCTTTGTAAAAGTGATTGCCCAACTGCTTTATGGCTCTGAGATATGGGGATTTGCAGTTAGTGATCAGATCAATGCCCCCCCCAAAAAAATTTGTTCGCACTCTACTTGGTTTACACCCTGCGACCCCAGCAGCATTTTGAAGGCTTGAAACAGGCCTCCTAAACCTGGAAACAACTGTTACTATCAGAGTGGTTAGATATTGAGTTAAAGCTTTGGCAGCTCCTTCCCTCCCTCCTCCATCTTATTACGATGGGCTACATTGAGGACAGCTTGTGATCTTACAAGTATCAGTCTCCTTGCTCAAGACATATAAAATCATTAATTTCCACATAGGGGTGGGATATTTGTTCCAGGAGAATATAAGATTAGTATCAGTCATAGACCAAGATCTAGTAAGATAACGTTTATTGGATATAGCTTGGCAAAATGATGATGCCGTTGTACGAGGGTCTCGGATAGCCCCAAATTACCTACTTTAGAAGGGGGAAATAGGAGTTGAAAAATTTCTCAAGGTTGAAATGAATAGTAATCTGACAAAAGCCTTTGCCAGATTACGATTGGAACAAATGCCATCTGCAATCGTAGAGGGGAGGTATCCCTAGAGAAGATAGACTTTGCCGATGTAGATCAGGGGTTATAGAGGAAATAATCCATTATGTTTTGGACTGTCCGCGGGCCAAAGAGCTTAGGAATATTTTTTTCCCAGCAAATATGTGGTCGTTACAAGCTTTTATGCAATGGGAGGGGTTGATCTGGCTTCTGTTGCAGAGAGACCCTTGTATTATAACACAGTTGGCAATTTTTGCCTATAAGGCTGAAGGGCTTAGGAGAGAAGCCATTCACTAAGGAGTGAAACATCTTAAAAGAGTTATTTCCTAGGCCTGTAGGTGGAATACTTGGCCTTTTGGAATATCTAGTATAATTATGTTTTGTATGCAAAATTATTAATTCTGGTTGTTGGTATATTGTTTCATGTGCTGTGTTGTACTGTATGGTGAATGGCAGATAGCCAAACCAATAAACTTTACTTACTTACTTACTTACTTACTTACTAGTTCCACTCTATTCTGTGCTGGTCAGACCTCATCTGGAGTACTGCATCCAGATGGAGTACTGAGCACCACACTTTAATAAGGGCATTGACAAATTCAAATGGTTTAGAGGAGGGCAACAAAGATGGTCTGGAAACCAAGTCCTATGAGGAAAGATTGAAAGAACTTGGCATGTTTAGCCAGGAGAAGAGGACTAAGAGGAGAAATGATAGCAGTCTTTCACTACCTAAAGGGCTGTCACAGAGATGATGGCAAAGACTTGTTCTCTCTTGCCCCTGAAGTCTAGACTAGAAATAATGGGCTCAAACTACAAGAAAGCAGATTTTGGTTAAACATTACGAAGAAGAACTTGCTAATGGTAAAAGCTGTTCAATAGTAGAACAGACTGCTTAGAGTGGTGGTGAGCTTTCCTTCACTGGAGGTTTTCAAACAGAGGCTGGACACTGGACAGCCATCTGTTGGGGATGCTGTGGCTGTGGATTTCCTGCATTGAGCAGGGAGTTGAACTAGATGACCTCTGAGGTACGTTCCAACACTATACTATGGTTCTATGACTCAGTTTTGATATAATCCAAAACAGTCCCCAAAAAGGGCATTTTCAGTTTAAACCAGAGCACCTGTAAATCTGCTTGCCATTTATGGACTGTTTTGGTTTTGTATTTTTCCCATTGACTTTAATACGAAAAATACAAAGCTGAAAATCTGAAACCATAAAAAGATCCGGATTTTAAAAAGAACTGAACAAGGGCAAAAAATGAACAGAAATTCCCCTCTGGTTCCCACCCCTACTGTTCTTCCAGACAAAGAGACACTGTGTTAGTCAGTGGCAAACTGTGGGGCACCTGACAAATTCTGGAATGACTCACCACTTGCGGTCCAAGCATCTCGCTGGAAAGCCAGGCAGGCAAATTGGGGTCCAGTGACTTTGCTGCTGGAGCCATGGCATGTGCTCTAAGCCCTGCGTGCAGCAGTCAGAGCAGCCTCAGAGCTAATAACTAATACTAAAAAATATTCATATTTTAGTTATTAACCCATTCCTTTTAGTTATTGTAATAACTAATACTAAAATGACTTTTTAAATTCATTTTAGTTCTTAATAACTAAAACAAAGGCCCATCCCTACTTTGGTCTGACCCCCTAGTTTTACAAACCAGGTTCACTCCTGGACCATTATTCCCAGCAAGCTCCTGGCTCCAACACTGGAAGACTAGTTCCTGGTTTACACCACAGAGCTGTGCCTGATGCTAGCATAAGTCTGATGCCTGACACCTTTGCTGATTACTTCTTCCTGGTGTTCTCTGATAGCCCTTTTTACACAGACGCTCTAACACCCATAAAATGGGTGTTACATTTTATTATACATGTTGCAGGGCACCACTGCATCCAATCACCATGGGCCTTGTACACACATGATGCCTCCACCCAGTTTCTCTGGGTGGAGATGGGTGTTGGCCGGTGGGTGGGGAGCATTTCCCTGGGTGGAGATGGGTGGGGGCATCTGTGTAAACGCCACTTTTGGTGTGTGTTGGTGTGTGTTTGCTCCTGGCCAACACCCATCTCCACCCACACCCACCCACAGAGCAACCAGTGGGTGGGTGCTCCATCTATGCACACACTCCAAAGGGAAGATGAGAGTATGAAACTGCTGTGGGGACTAGGTCTTTAGCTAAAGCTGTAGAGATTCATACTCTTTAGCTCTTAAAGTTCCTGTTGTGTCAATTGAGATGGCAGCTATCATTACAAGAAAAATTAAAAATGGAAACAGGTTAGAAACACCAAGGGAAATTGACCCATCCAAGGGAATGCCATGCAAAATCATTAAATACATAAAGAAAATGAAAAGAAGGAATGTGAATTTGATTTTAAAAATTCATGTGGTTTTAACAGTGCTAAGTGCTATCAGTATGTAACTGCAGGGAAGAATTTATACTGTCTGCTTGGGTATGTTGTGTGGCAATACGAAAAATCTGTTGCCAAATCCTGTTTGATTTACTCATGCCTCCATGCTACTCAAATGAGTAAACATAGTAGGATTTGGCTTTTTAGAAATTCGTTAAAATCAGAAACAGTACTAGAAAGCGAATAGGGATCTACTGCTTACAATCTCACAAAGTTCTAGAAATAATACTCAATATCATTGTAGTGGGGTGGGGAGAAGGGGACAGTGGTACCAGATGAAATTATCAGGCAGCAGGATCAAAACAATTAGAAGGAAGTACTGTTTCACACAACATAGAGTTAACCAATAAATTCATTGTCATGGGACATTTTGAAGCCCAGCAGTAGAACGGGTTCAAGGAGGAGTAGATAGGTTCATGGAGGAGAGGTCCATCGACAGCTATTAACAGAGATGGTTAGGGAATGTGGCTTTATATGCAGGATCATGATGTCCCTAAACCTCTCACTGCCAGAAGTCGAGAGTGAATGATAGGACGAGGGTCACTCACTGGGTGAATGGCAGAATATGTGTCCTACAGCTGTTTGTTCATTTTCTCTGAAACACCCGGTACAGGGTGCTGTCTCAGACAGGATATTTGGCTAGATAAACCATTGATTTAATCCAGTCTGGCAGTTCTTATGTTCTTATGTTGGAATAGTTGCATTACTCAGGAGTGCCAATAAAAACCCTTCTGCCACACCATCAGGTATTCCGTTAACTCCATATATTAGAAGAGATGGGGGAAATGATTTTAGAAATACTTCAGAATTGTAAAATCTTTAATGCTATTATGGAGTATATTCCTCAGCATGTGGAGCCAGGTGCTTTATTTTAGAGCTGAAATGAATGCCAGCAGTGGCAATCATACCCAACAATTTTTTCTGCTTTGATTGGGTCCAATGAAGTGGATACAAAGTGTTCTTAGTTTCCATTTTTTAAACTTAGTTTTCTGTATTTATTTCATTGGGGTGGGGGTTGGTTTTTCTGGTTGCGTCAGTTATTTCATTTTAGAACCAAATATCCCAGCTGAAATGGCCTAAAGAGCAAGAAACAACAGAATATCTGAAACAAAATTTCCAAAGACTAGGATAAACAAATTTTGTTTTGGGTGCAGATATTCAGATGACTATCAAATGCAAATAATATCCACACATTTTAAAAAAAAATCTACTGTTCATTTCACCTCAGTACTGATGCATTTTACATAGCCGTCAAAAAATATTTCACCTGTTGTTGTTTTTTACAACTCAGGCTGTTGTGGTGTTAAGGTCAACTAGATCACAACCTGCTGCTGCTGTTAAAACAACACATGCTATGTATACTAAGTGGCACACAGCAGGAGCTCCTAGCCTTTCTTCTAGCCTTGATCTTTTAGACTAGTGCTGAAACTTGGTATTCAAAATTACTCAGTTTTTACCGAGTAGCTTGGTATTAGACTCGGATTTACTGAGAACCAAATGCTTTGCCTGATACTTGGTACTTGGTCCAGCACTTGGTCCAACATACTGGGCATTTCCTGCTCCTGTATAAGATGACTAGGTACTCAGAAAATACTTGGTACTTGGTTTTACTGAGTACTGAATAAACGGCCTGGTATTTTGGTACTCGGTACTTGGTCCAGTACTTGGACCAACATACTGGCTTTTCCTGCCCCTATATAAGGTACTTAGTACTTGGTAAATACTTGGTACTCAGTTTTGTATTTTACCGAGTACCAAGTACTGAGTATTTGTCCGAGTTTCTGAGGACTGGCCAAACTCTCGAAGCCAGAACTCAGAAATACTTACAAATAAAATGTTTAGTATTCATTTCAGCCCTCTTTGAGACATAAATACCTGCTATAGTATAGAAAGGAAATCTGTCTGTTTTCTACAGTGGCAATAAGGAAATTCACCATAGGAATGAGAGGAGAGGATATTGGACAGTATTATTTTATTTATTTTTATTTTATTTTACATCATTTTTATTCCGCTCCTCCTACTAAAGCAGCTTGAGGTGGCTAACAGATCATAAAATTAAATATGAAAATACAATAAAAAATACAATAATAAATACAATAAACATAAATCATCCACATGGGGGACATCACTGAAAAAAAAGATAACACCCCCCCCACGCTAACCCTCAACCCCCCCTCCACCCTTCACCCATCTCCCTCACCAAAAGCCTGGTGGAACAGTCAGGTCTTCACTTGTCGTCGAAAGGAAGAGAGGTATGGGGCCACCCAGGCTTCTGCCAGAAGGGAGTTCCACAGTCTGGTTGTGGCCACCGAGAATGCCCTCTCCATAGTTGTCCCCCGGGATACCCAGGGGACTTCAAGAAAGGTACTCCCAATAGAGCAGATATTATGAGGAGGTGATATATATTCATGGTAGAAACACACAGGGATTTAATCCACTGACATCCTAGTGAGATGTTTGGGCTTTATATGAGATCAGCTTTTTCAAATCTTGACATTTTTGCTGTATTAGTTTGGTATACCAGTCCATGAACTGCAACAGGAAAGGAAGGATGGTCTAGTCCTGGTCAATGGGCCAAATATGGCATGTAACCTGTTTTATTTGGTTCCTTTCCAGTTCATAGTTGTAACCTAAGGATCATCTGGCCCCTACCCTCAAGTGGTGAATGAGCATGCTCAGAGGGAATGGAGCCCAAAAGTGGGCCCATGGTTAAGGGGAGCAGCTGTATTCAGGGGAAGGACATGGACCTTCTCCTCCTTGTCTCTACTCCCAGCAAACCCTATGAACCCCTATCTGAATTATGGTGTTTCTAATAATTTTCCAAATGGCCCATAGTGTGTGTAGAGGGGAGAGGGAAGGATGGAGATCACCCATTCCTGGTCTAGTCATTATTGTGATATCCTAGAACTCAGGAGAACTGGAAGCAATTCCTTGCTCTTCCATACATACCAGTGTGATCTTGGACTGATCAGGCTGTAATCCTCAAAGGATGAAAACAAATGCAACAGTAGTCCATGTTAGACTCACCTGCTCATCAGTTAGGTCCTCACTAGATGTTCGCCTGCTATGGCCTTGGGGAGGGTGGCCAGCTGCTACGGGATGTGTTGTTGGGAGAAGGTCGGTGATGCAGCCGGACTCATCCGGCTGTATCACCTGGGCTAATGTGCGCTTTCCCATTTGTTCGGCCTTGCCCAGCCCTGCTGCAAGATGAGATCCCAGGATTGGACTCGGAGGAGATAGTGGGCTGGATGCTTACCTGGCCCACCGAATAATTGATTGGGGGTGGTGCCTGAAGGAGTACCCTCACCTGGCCCTCTGAACAGCTGATCGAGGGAGCCTAGAGGAGTGTACTTACCCGGCCTGCTGAACAGCTGATGGAGGGGTCTGGAGAAGCACACTCACCTGGGAGCACACTCACCCAGCAAGCACCAAACAGCTGATGCCCAGGAGTGCACCCAAACAGCTGTTTTGTGGCAGCTCTTCTCAGGGCCCCAGTTCTGCTGAGTAGCAGGGGTCTGGGCATCCTGTCCTGTGTGGACAGCTTTTCAGGCTGACCTGTGGCATTGAGAGACCTGTGACAGCAGCCCCCATGCCCGTGTTATGGGGGTGAGAGTTGCCCGTGTGAACAGCCATCCCTGCCGACTCAAAGAATGGCGGCAGCAGTGGCTTTCCCTGGGGTAGGGTGAGGAGCCATTGAGCCACCATCTTGTTTGTTTTCACCCAAGGTTCTCCACTAGCGCAAACCCCAGAGACGTCAATGGGACTGATGCCAATGAAATGCCCTAAAGATCAGGTTGCCCATCTCTCATTGCTGAATCTGTACCTTGTCTATAAGACTGGGATATTGGAACTTCCCTGCCTCAAAGGGATGTTGTGAGGATAAACATGTTGCAGCTTGTGAGATGCCCGGATACCACAGTAACGGACTTCGTAGGAGTATCTGAGATAAAGACAGATCCGAGAAACAGCCCCTTCCTGACAAAAATTGAGAATGTACATTAACAAACTGAACAATCCAGAGAATTGTTTGCATTTGAGACATAAAACCCCAGGACATCCAACCATACTGCTGAATAAATCTTTCCCATTTTTGTTTATTAAAGCAATATTTTGTGTCATTAAGGAAAGTGCCTTACTTTACATCTCTGCTCCTTATGAATGTCCCAGTCTTATCTACTGCCTTTGCTGACATACACGCATTACCGGAAAGTAAGCAGGATTCTCTTTTGCTTTGTGCATCAACAAACTGTCAGCTAAATTCTGACTGTAGAATCTTTACTGATGCTGGAGTAATAGGCAGAGGAATCGCAGCATGATTTCCTAGCTTGAAGCTGAGTTTGCAGCGCTAGCAGCACAAAAAAATAAAAAAAATAAAATCATCTTGTGTCTTATAACCTGGGCAAATTTACTCAGGAAGTCAGAGAGAGAAAAAATATGGAACACTACAATGTCCTTTTGACAATCACATTCCTGTCCATAATGGCACTTTAAAAGGGAAGCACGACGACATCGTTTGGAATGAGATAGTTGCTATCTCAGTCGACACCAGTCTGCCGAGTAGCAGAATGACAAATATCGCTGTGGTTATTTAATTATTTAGGGCATAATACACTATTTTATTTGACAATCTGTTTGCTGTGTGGATAAACTGTAAGACTGTGTAATTTTTCCTGATGAAGGAACCATATTACCTCCTCATTAAACAGCCTCACTGGCCTAATAGCACCATTACTCTACAAATAGAAATGTTGCATTGGAAAGTAGTAGTACAGAGTGCTGCCGTTTGCAAGTTCCAGAGCATACAATGGAAAATGAATCTTTTCCTAAGTGAAAGTGCTAGGACTGGAAAGAGGGTTGGCTGATACAAATAGCAAAGTTGCCAGAACAATTGGACTCCTTGTGGCAGTAGACATTTTGACTGGCCAGTAGAATCCACATGTAGACCCCAAGTGGAGACAAGGAAAGAAGTCATTGCTGATGATGGTTGAGCTTGAAAAGCACAGGCAAGATCAATAGGTACAAATCATAGGGTGATTTCAGATGTTACAGGCGCCCGATTAACCACAGTGAATTCCCAGCGGTGGCGAACCGGCTAACCACCCCCCGTGGGCAAGAGAGGCCCCAAACAGATGTGACGGGAGCGGGACCACGGCAGGGAATTGGACTGAAAGACGATGGCCAGGGGCAGCGCAACAGATGTTACTCTGATCCCAGGCCTTGCCGTGGTCAAAGCACCCGGAAGTCGCCGGGGTGGCTCGTCCCGGCTGCTGCCATGTGTCCTTTAAATCTCCCTCCCCAGCCTGTGTTGTTGCTCATTGCCTGGCAGCAATGCTGTGTGCTTTGTCCCCAGCTGGGAATCATGTTGCTTGATTCCGTCTGGTGGTTGCCGTTCAGTCGTTACTTTTTTTTGTTTCCCAGTGGGAATCGCTTTGACCACGCTTTCGGAGATGGTCCAGGCTGGAGCTCCGGAAGCCTGGTTATTTTCGACCCCTGATGGGGATTGACCATGGTGAACATCTGGCGCCCCCGAAACAGATGTTCAGGGCGCTTTGGCCCCACCGCGGGGTTGACCGTGGTTCACTGTGGTTGACTATGATCTCATAATGTCTGAAAATACCCATAGCTTTGCTTGTTTCCATTTCAAATTTATACTGGTTTAAATAGACCAATTGTTGAACAACCACTACTGACACACTAGTGGAGAAAAGGTCTTTTTATTTACCATAATGCATTAGAACTCCTTTTTAAAGTGCTTTGAGGTATTGTGATAGGGTGAAGACACAAGGTCAAATTGTTTTGCATTATAGAGTATTTTCAGACATTACAAGATCACGCTCAACCATGGTGAATCCCCACATGGTGATCGTGATCCCATAACATCTGTTGGGGGGAACGGAAGCTCCCACCCAGATATTCACCCCCATGAATCACGGGGGGGAATCACATTCAACACGCAAACGGAGGTCCTGCCCGGACCATCTCCGTTTGCATGTTGAATGTGATTCCCCCTGTGATCAAGGGGACCGTAATGTCTGTCCCCCTACTACGGGCCGGAATCAGCGGCGGGGGATTCCTGGCCATGGTCAATGTGGGTGGTCGCTGCGGCAGCATTGGCCACGGCACCCGTCCGTCTCCCAAGAGGGCGGGCAGCCTAGAGAGCGTGGGGGGGTCTGTGCAGCCGCACATTGTGCCGTGTGGTCTCGCCCCCCCCCTGGATTCCCCCACGTCTGTTGGCCGTTACGTGTTGGCCCCAGCGGAGAATCAGTAGGGTGTTTCCGTGGTGGGGCAAATTCCGCCCCATCACATATGAAAATACCCATTTAAAACTAATTTTACATTGTATTCTTGTGCAATAATTAGTACTTCAGCAGTTGCTATGGTGATGTTTAATTTTGAATAAACCTATGTTTACATAGAGTTTCCTTCCCTATAGCAAGCTTGAACCCCCCAACCTTCTCATTTACTTTCCAGCATACTACCAGCAACACTACTAGAGCAACCACAGACCTTCCTGATCCCATTACGTCACTCATGGAGATGGACATTGTTTAATAGTCATACGAAGAGCTTTCCTCCTCAGAGGTGATCTCCATGAGTGTGGTCCCTCTGGTCTACTATAAAGTAGCTCACTGTCCGCCGGCAGTGGACAGCAATCAACATCGTGACTGCCCTTGTTCTATGGAAACTAAGAACCTAAAAGGCAATGGATAGTAGCATGTACTATATTGTATATCATGAAGCATTGTACCTTCTTTTCAGAGCGTATCCACTTCCATCTGAGCAAATGAATATGTTTCCTTTGAACGCACTTGTGGCTCCTGGGCTACGAAGGGGTTTCTTTTTTTAATCAATGTCATCATCTGAATGCTCACAAAGAAAGCTGCCCTGCTGAGGACAGATTTCTTGTGCTGTCACCAGATAAGAAAACATAAGGTTGCTTTGTTGGGCAGCGAAAGGCTGGGCTGTAAAGAAGGCGAGAAGGGACACCTGGGTGTGTGTATAACTGCATGATGCTCTAGTGGGTGATGAGATGAGCAAAATAGTATTTGACTTCTATACAAAGGAAGAAAGTCAGATCTATGTGGCTTTCCTAAGGCTACCAAGCAGGTATTGGGAGAGTTGACATTACAACCAAAGTTTTCCACCACCTACCCCATTGCTGTATTCACTGGGCTACACCAGCTCTTCAGAGTAAACTGCCTGTAATTACTTTGTGGGAGAAACTCTTGAGTTTGGACTTCATCCTGCAAGGTGCTAAGAACCACTGAGAGCTGCTGTAGGTTTTCAGCTCCCTCTTATTTCCAGAGCTAAAACAAATATTTCGAACAAACTTTGAATCTGATGAATTTCCCATATTCGAATGGTCAGATGCAAATCAAATTAGTTCTCCAGATTTAAAAAGTTAGTTTTTCACAGTCTGCCGGTTAGTTTATTTGTTTTTCATCTGCTCTTTCTGAAATGTTTAAATCATTTATTGGCTAGCACCCATCAAATGATGTATTTAGGTGCTGCTGACCAATCAAAATCACAAATGACCAAAGCACCAAATAACAATGAAAGGAAGTTCCAAACAGAGCTGAAATTAATCTGTGTTTCTGTATTCATGAACATTATTCACATTTTTGGATAGCTGTCTGAATATCAGATTAATATCCACAACCAAAATTGGTTTTTGCATACCCATGTAATTGAATATTTTCAGTTCAGATACTGTGATTTTTCTAGACTGAATATCCAATAGGGATGGGCGAACATGGTTTGGAAGTTCAGAGTTTTGCCCGAACTTGGCCTGTTCGGACGACCGAACCAAACTTCTGAACTGAATGCTCAAACTTCCGAACAGTTCAGAGAAGTTCAGATGAGTTTGGATGAGTTCGGGGGTGGGAAAAATGTGACTGGAAGGGGGAGGCAGCTGAGGAGCAGACTTCCTGGCACCAGGGGGGGACACCCTCTCTCGCCCCTCTCTCGCCCTTCCATGCCTTCCCTGCTCCCCTAAGCGCCTTCGTCCCTTCTCACTTGCTGCCCCCCATGCCTGGAACTCCCTCCCTGTCCACATCCGCCTTGCCCCCTCCCTTCATACCTTCAAATCTCTCCTTAAAACTCACCTCTTTCGCTCTGCTCTGTCTGACTCTTTATCCTGCTGAGCCACTATTCCTATACCTACGATCGGTTTACCCTTATCCTTGCAACATGGACCTGCCTGCTGTCATTCTCATCGTAACCAAGCCAAGTACGTGCACTTGAGACCTCGCATCTTCATGAATGTTAGACCCCTTGTCTCTCCCTCTGTTCCCCTTCCTAAGTCTCTCCCCCAGCTCCTGTCTCTCAGATTGTAAGCCCTAGGGGCAGGGACCCTGTCTATTTTATTACTTTGTAAAGTGCCAGGTACACTGCTGGCGCTATATAAATGTTTGTTAATAATAAATAATAATAACACCAGGGGTGGTTTCAGGGCCAAAAATACCGATACCGAAAAAAAATCGGTTTCAGTACCGATAGCACTTTTTTTAATGTTCAGCCAAGTTCGGCTGAACCAAACTCCGCCAAACCAAACAGCTGAACCTGAACATCCGAACGGCGTTCTGTTCGCCCATCCCTAATATCCAAACTGAAATGACCAAGAAAACCAATCCAGAAAACCTAAAAATATCCAAATGAAGCAGGGATAAAAGTACTGGTAAAACTACTGGTAAAAAACCCACCCTTATTCCCCCCTCCACAAAGGCCCAGACGAACAGCCAGGTCTTATAGGCCCGATGAATATAAAGCAGTTTATATGCAGTTTATATAAAGCAGTTTATATGCATTTTGTTGGACCCAGTTTGAAACAGGCAAAATAATAAAATATTATATTTGCTGTAGATATTGATTTTAGCTCTTGTATCAAAGAAGTTCAATTAGAAAACTTTGCAGGATCAGCATTTTCAAATTCATCACATTAGGAAAATGCCTGAATTATAGTTACAAATTCCTTTCAGCTTTACTCCTTTTTATCATTCATATACCATTTTCAGTATTCCAGGTGTTTTACAACCCTTATCTAGTTCATCCTCATAACAAACCTGTGAGGTAAGTCATTATTAGGGATGTGCGAACAGAATGCAGTTCAGATGCTTGGATGTTCGGTAATTCGGTTCGAAACCCAAGTTCGGGTTCGGCTGTGTGGTTCAGCGGTGTTCGGTTCGGCCGAACAGTCAAAAATAGCGCTATTGATACCAAATTTGAAGATTTTTTCGGTATCAGTATCATTTGGTTCTGGGACTACCCCTGGTCTCCACCCCTGATGCCAGGAAATCTGCTCCTCAGCTGCCTCCCCCTTCCAGTCATGTTTTTCTCAGCTTAAGTCACGTTTTTCCTGCCCCCGAACTCATCTGAACTCACCCGAATATGACTGAACTGTTCGGCCGTTTTTGAGTTCGGTTCGGACGTTCAGTTTGGACGTCCAAGCAGGCTGAGTTCGGGCCGAACTCCGAACATCCGAACCACGTTCACACATCCCTAGTTACAAAGCTGCCCTGAGGACAGATTTCACAGGTAGGGAACAGTGACTTGCCCAAGGCCATCCAGTGAGTTTGTGGCTAAGCCAGAATTTGATCCCTGGTCTTCCAGGTCAAAGACGTTGTTCGCTCACGTTGGGTTACTGTGTAAGACTGAGGGCTTTATGATGAGCGCAAACCAGATTTGTATTGAATACCTTATAATGATACTGCAGATGGGATAATTAATCATTGAAATAATGTCACGGGACAAAGGAATCATGCTAGGAGTTGTGAAAAACATCACAGGCTTGCTTGGTACTCCCGGCTGCCTAATTTCCTTTGCAGAACCAGCTTTCTACATTTATTTACTGTCATTCATTTCCTCACTATCACTGCCCAATTTACACAGTAGGATGCACCTATTGATCAACCTGTAAGCATATTTTTGAAAAATTGCAATAACAACCACCACCACTAATTATCTGCCATATCAATTTGAACAAATGCAGATAAATAAGCAACTGACTTCCTAATCAACTAATTCTGCCAGTAAAACCTTTCAATTAACACTCAGGGAGGAGGGAAAGCCTTTGTTAAATGGATAAGATTCGTAGGGTGGTCTGAAGGTCTAGAAGAAAGCCAGTGTGATGTAGTGGCTTATGCACAGTACTTGGACTGGGAGATAGGTTCCGGTTCAAGTCTCACCTTAGTTAGAAACTCACTGGGTGACCTTGGACCAGTCACAATATTCTCTCAGCCTAACCTACCTCACAGAGTTGTTTTGAGGATTAAAAACATGTTAGATAGTTCTTTATGAAGCATTCACAGTGCAATGGCTGGGTGGTGCTACATTTTTTTTAAAAAAAAAAAGTTGCGTGTTCCAAAGTCATATAATGTCCAGGCTAAATGCTCTTGTTCACAGAGGAATAAAGTTAGGCCCTACTCAAACAAAAAACAGGTTCTGGTTATTTACAAGTAAAGGAGCCCAAAACTCAGTAGCCACACTAATATTTGTATCCCTTCTTATGTTATTGCCTGTCTGGAGGCAGAGAGCATATCCCTTCATTCCAGCCTTCCTTGATGCATGGGCCAGTCAGTTTGTACTTGCTACCCAGAACTTTGAACTGAAGCCAGAAATACAGAGGAAGCCACTCCACTTTAACCCAATTCGAAGTCCCAATGAAAACAACATGAGTCTTTGCACTTACCTCAAGAGGTTGTGGATCAGGCCCTGGCAGTCCACTGCTAATCATCATTGGAAGCTTATTTTCTGCTTGGCGAATAAGCTGTATAAGTTGTTGCTGAAGTATAACTTCCTTAATAACTGCCAAGTGAGGGCCTTTTCCCATTGCAATCACTTGCTACAGATGGTCTGGATTATTGTTTCTCTGTTGATATCCATGTCTCCCTTCCAAACCAAATTCAAAGTAGGATTTCTTTTTTTCATTAAAAAAATTTTTTTGGGAGGATCAGATGTTGCCATAGCAACATGTGCTATTTTGGTGATGTGGAGAAAATGAATTATTTTTCATGGTGGTATCAATGATCTTTTCTGGATTCCTTCTTTATCTCATGACCTTTGTAGCCTATCATGGTGGGGCTCAGTCCATTTCTGTAGGACCCTGGCCTGGAATGCTCTGGGCTCCTGGCTGGGCTGTTGGCACCCTCGCTTCATCCTCCGGGGGGAGTGTCGATGCACTCCTGTGTAGCTTCTCTTCACCCTGTCTTGATCACACCCTGCTCCCTGTGTAGCTTACCTGCTTGCCATCTCCTGAATGGCTCCTAGCTCCCATAAAGGCATGATTGGAGCAGCAGGTAGAATAATTTGCTTCCTTGTTGTTCCTAGCTGGGTTAATTTAAACCCTTCTCTCGGTCTTGCTTAGCTCATGTGTTCTCGCATTGTTTAAACTACGGATGGGCGAATGCGGTTAGGAAGTTCTGAGTTTGGCCTGAACTTGGCCTGTTTGGATGACAGAACATGAACACGAACTGACTGAACCAAACTCAATTCTGAATGTTAAATAACCAAATAGTTCGGTCAGTTTGGATCGCGTTCGGGTGAGTTCGGGTGGCAAAAATGTGTCACTGGAAGGCAAAACATTACAGGGAGGAGGAGTCAGTTGAGGAGCAGACTTCCAGGCACCAGGGGTGGAGAGGCTTGGAGTAGCAGCCAGCCTGCCCAATCACCATCCCTTTTCGCAGGCTCCCTCTCTCCCAGCAGTTTTTGTTCCTTCCTATTCCTAATCCATTGCCATTCTCCTCCTATTTCACCATTCCAACCCATTTATCTCCATATTATCATTTATTTAGATTAAAATAGATAGATTTAATTGTTATTTTTTGTATTTACCCCTCCCTGTGTTCCCTGTGTTCAATCTTCCTTCTTCCCTCCCCCCTCCATTGAATCCTTTCCCTCTCCCTCTTATTCCATCCCTGATTCCCTTCCCCTGTTTTAAGTTTTGGATTTCTTTAGAGTAGGAATATTATAAGATTGATTTTAATTTCAGTTTTGTACCCCTCCATGTAGATATACATAGTAGTTAGCTTAGTTATAGCGATAGATAGAGATATAGTGTGTTTGTAGGACAAGGTCTTTGTAGTTAATTATTAAGATATTCCATTTAGTTCAATAGGTTTTAGAATAGTTAATAGCAGTTAGATTTAGTGTAGCGATAGATAGATAGATAAAAAGAAACAGTCACTCCAGGCCCAGGACCCACCGTCAGGGTTATGGGGCCTACCTTACTAGCAGGGAGGGCTGTGGCCAATATGTATCTAGAAGCTGCCACTCTAGCCACAGGACCCACCATCATGGGTCTGGGGACATCATTCCTCGCACAGAGGCGATGTCATTCCACCGCACCAAGAAACAGCCACTCCAGCCCCAGGACCCACCGTCGGGGTTCTGGGGCCAAGTTACAGGCAGGGAGGGCTGTGGCCAATACCTAGAAGCTGCCACTCTAGCCCCAGGACCCACCGTCATGGGTCTGGGGCCATCATTCCTCGTACAGAGAGCCTTTTTCAAAACACCTGAACCAAACAGGACTGAACCAAATGGCCAAACCTGAACGCGGTGAACGAACCGAACGGGCGAACCGAATGGGCGAACAGAACTGGACTGAACCGAACGGCCGAACCCAAACCGCGATCTGTTCGCCCATTCCTAGTTTAAACCTTGCCTTTGGTCCTTTGCTCTCTTCCTAGCTGTGCTCTGCCTCCTTGTCTCCTGCTCCTTTGATTCCCCTTGGCTCATGGCTTATCTTTCCTTAGCTGGGACCTTTGTTCCCTTGGAACCTTGTTCTCCTTCCTTACATCTTGCCTCCCTGGTTTCCCCTTTAGCTGTGATATCTCTCCTTGCTCCTTCTCCAAGTGACCTTGTGGACCATTGCTCATGTCTGCATACATATGCTCCCTCCCTAATATGTTTTATATGGCCTTTGGGTACACAATGGCCTTTGGCTACACAAATAAACTATTCATTCATTCATTAATTCATTCATTCATTCATTCATATGCTGCCTCCCTTTCCTTCCCTGTGTTGTTGAAGCCTGTCTAATACTTCCTGCATGGTTACTACCATGTCTCCCACTTGTATGCCTTTGCTCTTCTGTCCTGCTATCATTTAGGATGCTGTTCCTCGCCTCCTACAAGCCTCCCCTTGCTCATGTGTTAACCTGGTCCCTTCTAATGCCTGTTTTCTTCCATCTGTCCGCTGCTATCCTTTTCTACTTATGATGGCTTGATCCTTCTAGTGCCTGCTACTTCCATCTATCTCATGCGGTCCTTCTTCTCTACTCATGAGTAGCCCATGCCTTCAGGTGATTGTTTTCTCCCCTCTGTCTCCTGCAACCCTTTCCTTGCTCACAAGTAGTCATGGTTCCTCTTAGTACCTGGTTCTTCACTTTGTCTCTTGTAGCCTTTCCCTTATGCCAGACTAGTCTCCAATGCTTCTGAGTGTTTTTCTTTGATCTCTGGCTTTCCCTTATATTACACCCTCTTGATCTCAGGAGTCTTCCCTCATAAGATCATTGTAGTTTTGCTTTCATCCTTGCTGTCAGTTGCTTTGTTTCCTGATTCCCCCTTGCATCATCCCCCAGGAATTCCCGCTCATGTTCCCTTTGACCTTGCCTCAAGATCTGTCTATTCACTGTTGACTCTTGCTGGGGCTGTGGAACTTTCCTTGCACCCCAGTGATGATGATTGGCATTGGCCCTGGAGGCTAGTCAGCAACAAATCTGAGGGATATCCCTTTCCTTAAGAGTCCTCTGACCCCTTTGCCATGACGTCACCTAGATAATTTCACAGTGACTGAGCCAGGTCCACACCTCCCAAATGATCACATCAAATGGTACAAAACTTTTTTCATGGAAGATAGGACTCTAAACGCCAAGATGATCAGGTGACATTACCACATGCTCAAATCGCTTGTAATCCTCTGACAACTGTGAGTAGATTACTTTATTATTACCTTGCAGTTTTAAAAAAACAAAAAACAAAAAAAACACTTCTGCCTTAGCTTCCGGTACTGCCAATGTCTTGGGCAGCACGATACTTGGTCTAAATTCACTTTAAGAAAAGCAACCTGTGATAATCCTGTAAGACCTTTCTTTTTAGCAAATCATTTAGCAGGTGGGAATAGGGGTTGGATGAGGGTTATTGAGAGTTGAGGGTGGATTTCCCAAAGGGATTTAATGTATTTTAATGTGTATTTTTGGGTTGGTTTTTTTTATAAATATATATATTGAAAGATGCCTTGAGCCTTAGGGGAAGGGTGGGGCATCAAATTTAAATAAATAACATGCGTTAAAATAAAAATATATAATGTTTGAATTGTAGAAAGAGAGGACTTGAAGCCTTGGTTGAAAAAATCAGGAAAAAATATGTAATGTTTTAAATGTAGAAATAGAGGGATGGAAAATATATAATATTTTTTTTGCTCAACATACAATTAACCTGTGGAACACATTGCCAGAAGGTGATATGAAGACCAATACCATAACTGGTTTCAAAAATGGATCAGAAAAATTCTTACTGAATAGGTTTCGTACATGACCATTAGTCAAGCTGGTCAGGGGGTAAGGCCGCTGATCGTCAGGGGCTCAGAGTGAATATTCACTTCTGCTGTTCACTTCTTTACAACAACTGAAGCTAGCCACAATTAGAAACAGGATGTTGGGCTAGATGGAGCCAGAATGGTGCTTCTTTCTTAGCTGAACTATTTTTATGACCCATTATGGCAGTTCTTTTATTCTTATGTTCTTTCAGTTGAGACCAAGGACCAAATAGGACTATAGTAAACAATCCTATCTCCTCTGTGTACAGTGACAGTCCCAGATGGGTTTGCAACACATGGCTTGTGTGGGCATTGTCACTTTTGTAGATAAACAGAGGACATCGGTCTCTAAGTGTGAAAACAGAGATGACACTAACCACCCTTTAACCACCCTTAGTGGTCATTTGTGCATGGGTATTTTCAGACGTTACAAAACCACGCTCAACCACAGTCTATCAGCAGTGGTGGCGAATGGTCCCGTTACATCTGTTTGAATCCCACCAGATGTTCACCAAAGTGAACCACTGGCAGGAATCAAAATAACCACGCTTTCAAGGATGGTCCAGGGACCATCTCCGAAAGCGTGGTCAAAGTGACAAATTCCCCTCCAACAGACGTGACATTAACACGCTCAACCAAGGTGGAATTCACCGGGTTGAGCGTGTCAGCGTCATGCTTATTCCCTGACTATGGCCCGGAATCGAAGGCTGTGCTCACCGCCGATTCCAGTCCATGGTCAATCTTATGGGGGGTGGGTTGGCGCCGCAGTGGCATTGACCGCTGCGCCCACCTGTCTCCAGGAGGGTGGGCTGCTGGGGGAGAATGGGGAGGCGGGGCTGTGTGGCCGCGCATAGCACCACGCAGTCCCGCCCCCTCCCCAGATTCCCCACCGAGATCAGCTGTCAGTATTGATCCCGGCGGGGAATCAATAGGGTGATTTCGTGACGGAGCGAATGCCACCCCATCACGTCTGAAATCACCCCATGTTTCAGGGCTGCATAGGGTACCAATACAGCCCTTCAACATGCATAAATAACCACCAAGGGTGGTTAAAGGGTGGTTAGCGTCATGTCTGTTTTCACCCTAAGACTGCCGAACTATCTCACCTTTCATAATCATTAATGGGAAATTGATGAGAGTTTTGTGTGCCCAGAGCCACTACAAAGCAGGTCACCTAGTTATCTGCCTAAACATAGATTGAAAGATTAAATCCACCCTGGGATAGTGGGGCCACTACATGATCTGTGCAGTGCTTGCATCCTATTTAAACTCTATTTTGGCTTCAGTTGGAGATAAGTGCCATACAGACCTGTCTGCAAGGGCTGGTACCTAACAGTAAGCACCAATTTTGGTCTAAATTCACTTTAAGAAAAGCAATCTGCAAGAGCATGTGCTAAGATAAAAACTAAAAATATGTCATAAGTCAATTTTGAACAAAAAATAATCTGAATCTTAATTACTTTGTCTCTTTTGTAACATCCCCATCTCCTTCTGAAAAGATTTTTAATATATATATATATATACACAGAAAAAAAACAACCTCCCTCCCCCCATCTTTATGTTTTTCAGTTGTTTATGATTATGCCTTTTGATTAAATTCCTGGGTTAATTTGAAAGAGTGACACAGTAAGCCTGGAAGCCATAATCCCTTCAGCAATTCAATATGTTTATGAGGGTGGAAGGATGTTAAATGTGGCAGTTAAAATGCTAAGCTGCGTAATCAGTTCATTAGGAATTGGTTCAATATGTTTGCTGTCTGCGAGCTGAAGCATGCATGAAAAACCGGACTCCAATAGATCAGCAGATTGATTAGTGGATGGACAAGATAAACTCCTCAAACATCGACTGAAGAACCCAGAGACTCCAATAGCACAAATGAAAACACATGTGTGTAATGTTTGATCTGCTTCCAGCACAGAGACGCTAGTCTCTACTCAAGGCCCCATGAATTCTGCGATGCTACAATCACAGTATTAAAAAATGTGCATGATTTTGGCCATTTTTAGATGAGTGGGTTGTGCTTCCGTGACTTTTGAAAATCCCGCAGGTCGGGATTAGACAAGACGTTTTGCGCATTAAAGCCGGTCACGCATTCTTTTAAAATCGCAAACAAAATACCCCGACATGGAGGTACTTAGTTCACAATTTTAAAAGAATGCACAAATGGCTTTAATGTACAAAATGTTCGTCTAATCCCAGCCCATGGGATTTTCAAGTCACGTGAGCAGATCGCGCAAGCGCGACCCACTTGTATAAAAGCAGCCTAATTACATAATTTATACTGCTTGTTAAATCTAGGTTTCTTGATTGCAGAATTTTGGAGGAGAATTTGCAGATACGGTTGCCACATCTTGTGGTTTGACCCTGAGACTCCTATTTTGACCTAAGAGTCTCAGGGACAAATTCTGTTTGCAGACTACATGGGACCTTCCTGTAATAGAAATACCTCTAGCAGCTGGAAGGAGGCATGCAAGGTTTATCAGCTTTGTGATTTATTGGCAGGAGGAACTCAAAAAGGCTTGGGGCGGGGGGAGGGTTCCACAGAGCAGTCTAGCACTTAGAAACTGATCCACAGCTTGTAGAAGCCAAAAGAAGTATTTCTATGGACTTCGGTGAGCTCTGGATCAGGCCCCTGCTGAGACTCTGCATACAATGATGCTCACCTTACATGCCTCTTCTTAAATTCAGCTCTTTCAGGGCAACGACTTTCTCTAATTTGTGTGATTTGTACATTCCCAAGTACACTATCAATGTTAAACAAGTAATAAACAATATGAATAAATAATATACCTCTTTTTGGATGCATCTCTCTGTCTGTTTACTTTCTCCTAATTACTCTATGATTCAATTCAAATTTGAATTGAATTGAATTTCTCTATGAAAGGTGACAAATAAATGGATAAATACACTCGTAAAAATACACACACCTTGTTAACACACTCCTTGGCAAAAAGAAGTCAGAGTATACTCTCAGAATCCCTAGTGTTAGATACACTAAAACACAGAGAAGGACTACAGAGACTGTAATGGATCATCCCTGAGTATTTGCAAGTCAAGCTCAGAGTATAGGTCGTGGCAAGCCAGTGCAGGGGACTTGCCACGACCTATAATGAGAGCTCAGGAGGAGAACCATCAGGGAAAGGCAAGGCTCAGGGGCTTAACTGCTTGCCACAAACCATGGTTGGGTAGGCAGAAGCAAGAAAGAGGCTCTTAGGCTCTGTGGCATTTAGGTTTAACTTCAATCTGGCTCACCATAAGAGCTAAACGCCTAAACCAGAGACCTGGGTAGTGAGTGCCCTGTAGAGCATAGCCTGGAAAGGGAGTTGTTGGATCAGAGGGATGTAGAGAACTGTGGTCTTTTTAATGTAAATAAAGCCCATATGTGGAATTAACTTGTTTAGTAAACCTGTTCATTTCACTGCATCTATCAAAAGGTACTTATTGGTATACAGGTATGCAAATCTGAACCAATGGATTCTATGAATTATTTTTATTAAAGTAGGGCCTAGAGGCACCCCAGTCAAGGGCTATACTAGTTATACACCCAAAGCACAAGGCAGTCCATTCCCACAAGGCATTATACTTGTCAGCAAGATAAACAAAGGGTAGTAAGAGAGATGAAGACGCAGAGGAGTGAAGGGATGGCCCAGTGTCACACGGGAGATCATTGGTAGAACTTAAAGTAGGATCTACGTCTTCTGAGTCAGAGTCACACTCCAGGGCCATCACACACTGGACAATGCTTTCACTAGCAGTATTGCTCACTGTATCCATTGATTGGCTTTCTATTACAGGTAGAGCTGAAATGAATAGTTGTCCAGATGAACAAATCAATCAGATTTGCACTATTCAGCTTCAAATTGATGAAGCAAACAATAACTGCTGTTTCAGATATTTCAATTAGGTTATTCTGTTAGGGTCATTTTGGCATTTTAGTCTCTTCCGTTTGGCAGTTTAGCACATGTGCACAGCAGCCAAATGGAGTAATCAAAATAATGAAGTTACTGAATAACCAAACCAAAATAAGTGAAATACTAAAATAAATGAAGTAATCAAAATGGAATACTACAGCAAATTGATATGCAAATAATATCCGTTTTGGTTGGGGTATTATTTGGGTTTTTGGATAGTTGCCCAAAATTGCAAATAGTATCTGCAAACACAAAATCCATTATTTGTTTCAGCTCCAATTAAAGGAGAGGTTCTGTAGTAGCGCTGGCTGCCAATAATCCCATGCTAGGCACTTCACCTTTTGTGTCTGCGATAATCACCAATATGATGATAAACCAACAACAGAACGTCTTCTGACTGCACGCTTGCTTCTCCATTAGCATTCAGTTAATTCTTTGCTCTGGTCCCACTGAGCTTGGAGCTCATTTAGACTAGTGAAAGCTAGAAAGGTCAATCCATAAAGTGCCCCAGGTGTTTCAGTGTTCAAACATCTCCAGGGGTTTTGTTTTGGTAGCATAGATTTATGCAAAAACGTAAGGGAGGAACAGAATGAAACATAGAACTCTGCACCATGGCTCAGTGTAATAAATTAACATCAGGAAGGAAGGAAAGAAGGATGGGTTAAGGAAAGAGGCGATTATGAACCAACAAAACCACATTACTCAGCACAGTGCCCTGGGGAGTGGGGGAAGAATAAAAAACATGAAACTATCATAATCTAACCAGTGCACACAACAGCCCTTGAAATCACTCTAGAGAATCTCACTGATGAAGCTCCTCCTTGTGAAGGTCTCTAACAACACATTTCCTGAGTCCCATTTGCCTTTCTAATCACTTGCAGCCACAGTTCCTTGACCACAATTTGACCTCAGTATAATGTAATCAAGGACAATTGTGCCACAAACTCTTGGTGGTGGGGTAGGGAATATGGGCATAGGGAATTGGGGGTGGGGGGGTGTGCCATGGCCCTCTGGTGGGAGGGGGTGCAGGCATGGGGGGGTCAGGGGTGGAGAGTGGTGTCACCCCCCCCCGAGCGAGAGGGGGGTATGGGCAGGAGGGGTCGGGATGGAGTATGTCTTGGCCTCTAGGGAGCTAGGGGAGTATGGGGGTTGGGGATGTTCCCTGCCTGCCTTCCTGGCCAACTATTTTCTGGGCATGTCAGGTTCAGGACGGAGGTGCCCTCTGGCTTCCTTTGGAGCCAGGAGAGGGGGGATCTCCTTGGGGAGAGTCATTGGAGCAGCTGTGACTCCTCCCCAATTGGGCTCATGCTGGCTGGGCATGGAGATGTATGGTGGGGGGAGGAAATGTCATTAGAGATACAAGGGTAGGCACTTGGTTTCTGTTGCCCTGTCATCCTCTCCCTCTGTCTTGGGATATTTGCGGGCTGAGATCAGTGGAGCCTCTAATCTGTCAGTGATACTGCTTAATGCGAGGTCAGTGAACAATAAAACAACTACCATCCATGATCTTATTCAGGATGAGGCCACTGACCTCATATGTGTTACTGAGACCTGGCTGGATGAGACTTCTGGGCCTGTGATGGCCCAGATGGTTCTGACTGGCTACTTGGTGAAGCATCAGCCTAGGATTGGGTGCTGGGGTGCGTGGAGTGGCGCTGATATGTAAAGACTATGCCATGACTGTGACAGCAGCGAAGAAAGCCTTCTTTGCTACTCCCATAGCATCTGCAAAGTGCCATCCAGCGGAGATCTTCCAGGTTGTGAATAGCTTATTAAATCTTAGCTGTCTCCACCTGGAATTAGAGTTATTAGCAATCCACTGTGATGAGTTTGCTACCTGCTTTGCAGATAAAGTCACTTGTTTTTGGTGCAAGTTGGGTACTGCCAGTTTAGGTGCAGGATCAGAGTTCAGGGTTAGGAGGCACAGTCTTGGTCTTGGTCAGTTTGCTTGGAACAGCTTTAATTAGTCTCGCCCACCAATGCAGAGGCTGTGCTTGGAGTTTTGCGGGCAACCAGCTGTGATGAAGTAGATTCATGCCCATTCTGGCAGGTGAACGTTAGCCAGGAGACACTAGGGCCATTGGTGGCTTGGGTTTATTTATTTATGTATTTATTTATTTAAATTTTATATCCCGCCCCTCCTGACCACAGGGCAGCCCGGGGCGGTGAACAACATTCATTAAAATAATATAAAAAAAATTAAAACAATTTAAAATACAGTATGTCGGGAAAAGCCCCCATCCCCATCCCTCCCCTACCCCTCGCCAAAAGTCTGATGGAACAGCCAGGTCTTACATATACGCTGAAACAGCAGGAGAGTGGCTTGTCACAGTGTCGCCCTTTGGGAGGGCAGGGTGCCTGATGGCCTTAAAACTGCCATTGGCCAACCCTTGTCAAAGAAACCATCTCTTGATGACAACTCCCCTCCTGGCTATTGTCCTGTCTCTAATCTTCCCTTTTCAGGGAAGTTTATTAAACGTGTGGTGGCCTTGCAGATCCAGGCGCATCTCAATTGTATTGGGTTCCTGGACCCATGTCACTCAGGATTTCATCCTCCTGAACATGGTACTGAGACTGAAGTTGTGACCTTGGTTGATGATCTCCGCTTGGAAATCTACATGTTTAATTGTACCCTGTTGATTTTGTTAGATCTTTCAGTGGCCTTTGATACAGTTTATCATGGGATGTTGCTGACACAACTTTGTAGCCTGGCAGGGGTTCACGGGATTGTTCTTGAGTGGTTCTGCTCATTCCTGGCTGAAAGAACCCAGAAGGTGATGATGGGTGATGGGCACTGGTTCATCGTCCCCTCGAAAGCATCCTTGTAGGGTCCCACAATGTTCCATCTTATTCCCACTCCTGTTCAATGTGTATCTGTCATGGGGCTCCGCCGCCGTCACTGAGCCACCCTGCCCCTAATACCACCCCTAGCCCCTCTTGGGACCCCATCCCAAGAGATGGGTGCCACAGAGCCAGCTGCAGAAAGAAGGCTCACAGCACCCGCATCCCCTGAAGCGACTCCCACTCCAGCAGTTGCACCCAGCCCTAGTGGAACAGGCATGGAATCTAGGACCCTGCAGCGCTCAGCCCACCTGCAGGGGAAGCCTCCAGCTGCAGACATTAATGACAGGGCTACTTAACCCAGCACTGCCTTGCAAGCAGTGCTGGTGATCAGGTTTTCCTGTCTGGACTGGCCCCACAGTGGTGAGAAAGCTCAGTGATTGTGTTCATGCCTGTTGTTCCCTGTCTGGTATTGAAGTGTGTTTGGCTATATGTGTGTAGTGAGTTTACCGCCTTGTTTCCCTCCTTCCTTCCCTTTGAATCTGAGTGAAAGAGTGAGTGAGAGACGGAGAGAGCTTCGCCTTTCCCTTGGTCTAGGGCTCCCTATTCCCCTGTGGTGTGTAAGATCCTCCCCCTGCTCCCTATCCCCCCCTTGGAACCTGGGCCCCCATACCCCTCCTTCCCCCTCACTCTCCTGGGACACTGTACTTCCTCCCCCCCCCCCAAACTCTCCCTGAGGTGTTTGCAATTGATTGTGTGTGGTAGGGAGCCACAGGACCCTTGCATCCCCATGCCTGATGATGATAGGGACCTAACTTCCTTACACTCTCAGCAGTTGGAAGGATCCAAATACTATCCTGATGGGCATTTATACCCAGAGAGATTCCTAGAGGTTGAAGGAGTACCTGATGATTGGTGGAGAGTGAGTGAGGCTCTTTCTCCCCCTCCCCCCCCATAACAGTATCACCAACCTTTACCCTCCCCACTACTCCACTCCCTTCAGGCTCTGGGGAAAAATGGACTTGAGTCAACAGCTAGGGGAACTTGCCCATGCCATCCATTCATTGTCTGTGAGTTTTAAGGAGATGCGGGAGAAGCAACAGGCCCTGGCCACCACAGTGGCTGCCCTACAGGTATCCCCCCTCCTCCTGTACCCCCTCTGGGTGCTATCACACCACCCCTGCAGTGGCACGGGCCATAAGAGGCTCGGTGGCCCGGGAGCCAAAGGGGCCGCATATTGAAAAAATTATGGGGGATAGAAAGGGGTTTCAAAGTTTTCTGGCTTTGTGTAACCTGACTTTCTCTACCCAACCTTCAACCTACACCACAGATGCCTTGAAAGTGGCATTCATCATTGGGAAATTGGGGGGAACCACCTTGACCTTGGCCACTAACCTGATGACAGACAAAAGTCCCCTCCTAGACAATCTGCCAGGGTTTGAACAGGAATTCCGGTGGCTGTTTGACCACCCCCATAGGAAAGGGGATGCTCAGACTGCCATAATGGCCCTAAAGCAATCTTAAGGCCCCTGTTGGACTACGTAACACAGTTCAAAAAATTAGCCATAGAAATAAAATGGCCACAGGATGTCTTGACTATGTTATTCTGTAGGGGACTAGCGGAAGAGTTGAAGCCTATACCACCCTGCCGGGTATCTGAGAACAGGTAGCCATCCTGGTGACCCAGATTGATGACCGCCTAAGCGAGTGATGTAGGGAAAGGAGACAGGAGTCCCAGAGTCCTTTTCCTCGCCTGCCTGTCTCTCTAACCCCACAGTGGAGAGATCAGGCGCACGGAGAATGGTGAACCCATGCAAGTGGGCGCCTCCCAGAGGCCTTTAACCCTGGAGGAACGGGAACACTGAAGACTCTCTAGGGCCTGTTTCTACTGTGGGCAGTAAAACCATGTTGCCAGGAAATGCCCGCTGTGCCCCCCCAATGATGCGTTAGCCGAGAAATGCCCCCAACCGGGATGGTCAGGGGACATCCCGGCAGACCCTCTAATCCCCTGCCTTGGGTCCACTACCCCTGTGCCCACCTCTGCCCTTAACTCGAAGGCCCATGTACAGATCCCTCTCACCCTTACCCAGACCCGCTCCATAGTCTTATGGGTCTTGATGGACTCAGGGGCCTTGGGGAATTTGATGGGCATGGGGGTGGTTTTCTTGCTTCTATGACCTACCATCTGCTGCTGATGCCCCTGCCGCTGCTGAGCCCTGCCGCCGCTGTTGCTCCTTTGGGTTCCCCGCCAACCATCTGCGGGGAAGGACATGGATGGACAGTGAGTGCAGGGACTGGGGAGGGGGACCCATTGAACTGGGACTGTGTTTACACCATCCCCTTCCCCTGCCTTCACCAGGAAGTAGCCCGGGGGGCATGCATAAAAGAGAAGCACCTGTGAGGAGTTCCCTGCTGGAGCCACCTACCATCCACTGCTGATGCCCCTGCTGCCGCTGAACTTGACATATCCCAGGGTAAACGCTGTTGCCCCTTTGGGTTCCCCACCAACCATCTGTGGGGAAGGACATGGAGGGACAGTGATTGCAGGGGCTGGGGGGGGGCATTGAACTGGGACTGTGTTTACACCATCCCTTTCCCCTGCCTGCACCAGGAAGTAGCCCGGGGGGCATGCATAAAAGAGAAGCACCGGCAGCCGCGGCCAAAGGGTACGGCCCTTTGGGGCCCTTTGGGGCCCTTCGGGGACTGTAGGGGATGTAGGGGCTAAGGTATTGTAAGTTTGTTTTTTGTATTGGGGATGTGTTTGGTGGAGGTAAGGGCTGGAGGGATGGCACCAGCCCCTGGTGGCAGCAGGGGAGAGTGCGGGAGTAGGGGTGTGATGTTGTTTAATAATTTGTGATGTAGCTTTATTATGATTGTTGTTTTTGTGATTTTTGGATTATGAATATATTGTTGTTGTTGGCTGTGGATGATGGCCCCTCCCCTTCTGGTGAGAGCAGGAAGATGGGGGGGGATTGATGGGCTCCTTCACTGGTGGCAGCAGGGAGGGAGCATCTGGATGGGATATCGTGGGTAGAGATAAGGTAGTTGTTGGTTATTGTTGTATTGGGTTATGGGGGGGGAGGTTTTGGGAAAAGGGGGAGATTATGTTATATGCTTTGCGATGATAGGTTTTGTGTTAAGAAATGCTTTGTTTTTGAATATGTTTTGAAGAAGTTGTAACTGATATTTTTGGCTATTGTATATGGCATTGATTTTGTATTGCTGTTTTGTATTTCTTCCTTTTCTGTAAGCCACCTCGAGTCGCCGTAGGCGAGAGAGTGCGGGGTACAAATTAAAGGTTGATTTGATATACCCACCAGCCCAAAAACTCACCCTCAGGCCATACATTCGATTGATGGGTCCCCATTGGTATCTGACCCGATCACGATGCAGACCGTGCCGGTATCGGCATCACAGGCACTCATGGGGAAAACCTGTGCTTTGTTATAGTATGCACCCCCCCTTTTTCTGGTGGTCCTGGGCCTACCCTGGCTATGACTCCATTATCCCCAGGTTAGCTGGGGCTCACGTAAAGCCACCTTTGCATCCAGCTATTGTCAAACTCAATGTTTACTTCCCAAACCATCCGCAACCCCCCGAGTGGCCCTAAGTACGGTGTCAGATGTGGATCTGACCAAGATTCCCCCCAAATATTGGGATTTACAGGGGGTGTTTAGTAAACAATGAGCCACAGAGTTGCCTCCACATCAAGCTTATGACTGCCTGATAGACTTGATCCCTGGAGCGAAAGCACCTTATGGGTGGATCTATGCTCTGTCCGCCCCCGAACTAAAAGAGTTGAAGGACTATGTAGAAGAGAGTTTGAGGAATGGGTTTATCCGTCCCTCAGTCTCCCCAGCAGGAGCACCAATTTTCTTTGTTCCCAAGAAGGATGGAGGGCTTCGGCCCTGCACAGATTATAGGGGGGTTAATGTCATCATGGTGAAAAACTGATATCCCCTGTCTCTTATCCCAGAATTTCTGAACAGGTTACAGGGGGCCAAGATCTTTACAAAGCTTGATCTCCAGGGAGCATACAACTTACTCTGAGTACGGGAGGGTGATGAATGGAAGACCACTTTCCGCACCCGATATGGGCACTATGAATACCGAGTGATGCCTTTTGGACTGGTCAATGCTCTGCCTGCGTTCCAACATTTTATCAATGATGTCCTCAGAGAGATGCTGGACCTATTTGTTGCAGCTTATCTGGATGACATCCTGATTTATTCAGAATCAAAGGCATGTCACATTCAGCATGTCCGAAGGGTTCTAGAATGACTGTGACAATATAAATTGTACTGTAAGTTGGAGAAGTACGTGTTCCACTTGTCAATAGTGGATTTCCTGGACTTCATTATTTCCCCCAATGGTATCTATATGGACCCTCGAAAGACGATGGCCATTCAACAATGGCCAACCCTCAAGGCTGTCAAGCCCCTTCAACACTTTCTAGGAAGCGTCAAGTATTATCACCACTATATTCCCTGGTTTGCGGACGTCACAAAACTCCTCACATGCCTCCTGAAGAAGGGTTAGTCGTGTGTGGGGAGTGGAGCAAGAAAGAGCCTTCCAGACCCTGAAGGATGCCTTCCTCAAGGAGCCCATCCTCTGACATCCCGATTTCACGCAACCTTTTTTTGTCGAGGCAGAAGCTTCTAGCATGGCATTAGGGGCACTATTATCCCAAGAAGACCCCAAAGAAAAGGTTTTGTTGCCCTACACCTTTCATTCTCATCAACTGACACCTGCGGAACAAAACTACACCATGTTAGACCGAGAATTGCTAGCCATCAAGTCGGTTCTTTCTCCTCTCCCCCCCCCCCCCCCCAATAACAGTATCTGAAGCCTCTGGGTGAGATTATTTGGAGATTTTGAGAGAAGTGCCATTAGTATGCTGATGATACCCAACTCTCTCTCTCCTTTTCATCTGACCCAGGTCCTGCAGTCTTATTCAGTGCATGGCTGCCTTTGGGGACTGGGTGCCATTTGTGTGAGCCAATTGTATCTGAATCCAAACAAGAATGAAGTGATGATGGTTGTCTGGTCTTGTGTCCTGGGCAATATGGGAACCCCTGTTGTTGATGGGGTTTGGCCCCTTGTTGTCACTTAGGTTCACAGCCTTGGGTGCTCTTGGATCCACTGCTGCACCTGGATTACCAGGTTGTGACAGTGCCAAGAGCGCTTTTCACTGACTTCATCTGGAGAGAAGGTTGCAAATTTTTTTTATCAGCTTCTGATTTGGCCACCATCATCCATGTGTTTGTAACCTGACTACTGCAATGCACTCTACATGGGGCCCCGGGTAGCTGGAAGACTGCCTCTGAGGTCAGCCAGAAGTGCCCTCTTGTGGATATAATCTGCTTGTGAAGTTTTCACAAAAAGGGCACACGGCGGGGAATTTTCAGTGGCTGTCCCACAATTATGGAACTCCCTCCCTTTGGCAATCTGCCTAAGCCCAAGCCTGCTCATCTTCTTATCTACATTTATTTATTTATATTTATTAGCCGCCCCTTCATGCCTACGGCATCTCGGGGCGGCTCACAACAGTTAAAACAACAATAAAATACAAAAAAACAACAATTTGAATAATTAAAACTACGCCCCTCAAACATTCCCCTCCTTCCCCACCCCATCTTGAAGAGATGTGAGAGCTTTCTGTTTGGCCAGGCATTTGGCAGACAATAGGGTTGGGTGGGATTGGGTGGAGGGGTTAGGGAAACGGTTGGTGGTGGGGAGAGGAGGTGTTAGAGTATTTTAAGCTGATTTATATATTTTTATTTTTTGTAAGCCACCCTGAGCCTAATTGGGAAGGGTGGGGTAAAAATTAGAATAAATAAATAAATGTAATGAGGGTCAATTTACACCATCTTAAGTGAGCCCAGAATTTGACCTTCTTTAATCCTTCTGATATTCTGTTTGTTTGCTTGTTTTCTTGTGGTTTTACCGATGTTAACAGTTTGTTTATAGTATGGGTACAGACAGTTAATTGCTACTGATAGGTTGCCAAAAATATATCAGCGACTGAGCAGACAGCTGATTAGATTTCACATGCTGAGACTGGAGTGTAAGGCTCCGAGGCCCTACACAGCTGTGACACCCCTGGAAAGAACTGCAAGTCATAGAAAATCTCGGCTCTTCCATTATTCATGGGGTTTGAAATCATTTACTGCAAGCTTTTAGAAGAATCAGTTTGGGCAGGGTTGGATCCAGGGAAGCTGGAACACGGTGCAAAATGGTGGTGTAGGCCCCTTCCTAACACAGGAATGTTTGACAGACACACACTGGGTTGCCTATTAGAAAAAGGAAAATGGAACTCTATTGCTGAGGGTACCATTTTATTTTGAGGTTTGTTCTTTCTGCATTTCTGAACCAATCAGTATGCAAATAGCCAATCCCTTAACCTCCCCCCAATGCCCCTTAACCTCCACTCTCGTGCCTCCAATCACAGTTGTTGTTCTGTGTTGTTCCCTTTGCTTTGACCAATCTGCATCTAGATTGCAGATTAGTAAAGAAATCTGTGTACCAGCCAATGAGTAACAGGAAGTACAGGGAGAAACTGAGTGCAAGAAATGTGGTATTGAATCAGTATTACTTCTTGGGATTTGAAATTACCACAAAGCGGTGAATAGCAAAGCGATAATCTGGGTTCTGGTAAGTGGAGAGTTGGTAAATTGAGAAATGAAATGTCATCCAAGACATTACTGAGTACCAAGAGGTTCTTGATTCGACCGAGACATTGATTTTTGATGTTAAGTTAAACATAGCATCCCCTTCAAAGGCTGAAGTTCCCTGAATTGCAGGACCTACAGGCCTGTATGTTATTCATATGCTGTTATTTCTAGTCATTTATGGTCTCCATAAACTGAGAGAATCCTCCTGAATTGCTGCAGGCCCTCCATAGGCTAGGGATCCCTGTATTTGAGGTCCAATAGGTAGCCTTCCCTTGCCTGGATCCAGCCTTGAGATTCACATAGGCAAGCAAATTAGCGCTCCAGTTCTTCTCTCCTATGTATTTATATAGCCCCTGTTGTTATAGTAACCAGTGCTGAAACAAGAAGCACAGTTGCTGCCCATTAAAAATGTTACCATATCAGGAACAAGGATGGATTTCCCAACCATTTCCTAATACTGGTGCGATTTTTCGACTCACAATACCATGACATACCATCCCAATTTACTGACTTTCCACTATTGTGTACCGTTCATTTGCTACTTAACGCACTGTTGATGGTACCATTTTACTTTCAGGTTTGTTCTTTCTGCATTTCTGAGCCAAGCACTGTGTGAATGCCGACCCCTTAACCTCCCCCCCCGTACCCATTAACCTTCACTCCAGTGCCTCCAATCACAATTGTTCTTCTATGTTGTTCCCTTTGCTTTGACCAATCTTCATCTGGATTTCAGATTAGTAAAGAAATCTGCATACCAGTCAATGAGTAACAAGGAAGTACAAGGGAAAATGGAATGCAAGAAATGTGGTATTGCATCAGTATTACTTCTTGGAATTTGAAATTATATCAAAGCGGTAAACATTACAACAAAGCAGTAATCTGGATTCTGGTAAATGGAAAGTTGGTAAATCCAAAAACAGAATGTCAGTCAAGAAATTATAAAGTACCAAGAGGTTCTTGATTTGACCGAGACAATACTGGGAACTGGGATTTTGATGAGATTTCCTGTTTTGGTGAAATCTCGTTTCAGCCCTTATAGTAACTGCCACCTTGCAGGCTGTAATTTTGCCCTTCACGGTAAGGAAGTACCATTATCCCCATCTTCCACACGAAGGATAGGCATAGAGAAAGTGAGTAACACAGGAAGTCTGACAGAACATGAAATTGAATGCAAGTCTCTGGCTACTGTCCTCCTGACCACTAGCTCAATGGTGGGCAACTTAAGCTAATCAGTGGGCCACAGATATAGCCCTCAAGGGCTGCAAGACCCCTTTTACTAATTCCCAAGCCAATATTTATTTATTTATTTTATTTTATTTTACAAATTTATATCCCGCCCCCTCCTGCAATGCAGCTCGGGGCGGCTAACAACAGTAATAAAAACAATTAAAATTACTTAAAATATAAATATAAAATACAACAATAAGACAGGGCTAGAAAACAATAATAAATAGATAAATGGGCGGGGGATTAAAATCACCATTAAGAAATTTCCCTCCTGCTGTTACTCCCACTTGCCAACATGAGTCTAGCACACAAAGAGTAAGCTGAGCGAGTACCTTTTAATGTTCTTACTACTACAGGTGGAAAGTGAGAAATGAAAAGATTACATTATTCTGAGCCCACGTGACTGCAGGGCTTCTGCTGCTTCCGTCATACAGAGCTGGCCTTACCACAGGGTGACCCCCAGGATGACTTCTCTACTTCCGGGGATCCTGCATTGGCCCCCTGTTCCCCCCCCCCACAGGGCCCTAAATACAGCTACTTTTAGGGCTCTGCAGAGGGTGCCCCCCAGGGGACACAGAGGAAGGAGTGGGGACACCACCGGCCCTGCACTTTATTTTTGCCCTGGACCATGCATATTCTAATGCCAGTCCTGATGCCATGACATTCCCCCACTCCCTTTTTGGCATGGTCCTTGCCATGGCCATGGCTTTTTGAGCAGAGAGAGCACCATGAAGTCACATGGTCCATCGGGGCATTCAGGGAGGTCCATCTGCACTCATTGAATCCAGGCTTGCAAGAGCCAGTTTTAGGGTCAGGCTGTGCTTGGCCAAATGAATCTGGGCTTGAGTCAGACTCAGAGGCAAATTCGGGGGCCAATGAGTGATCCAGACCACATCTTCACCACTTCTGGTTGCTGCTCTGTAGTGCCCCCAGTGTTGACTTAGGTAAGTTAGGTTGCAATTATGAACCTCCTTCTACTGCCTTTCCCATCCTGCAACAGGAATGCTTTCAGATATCCTAAAGTTGTGGTTTTAAAATCCAAGGGATGCACCATGTGGTAACCCAGTGAGAGGGTATCCACCAGGTGCTTTATGATATCTGAATGCTTGTAGCAAGTGGTAACTGTAATAACTATGTGCAAGGTCTCCCAATCTGGGGCGACTCTTCAACAGATTACCATGACACAGCAGGTCAGTTGGCAAACTCCACAGGGCTACCATGGGTGCTTTCTGTGGATTTTCAAGTTACATTTTTGAGACCTCTGGAAGCACCCTGGATTTTCCACCCCTTCCCACTCTCATGCACAATGAAGTAGGGGGAAAGTACTGGCATTGAATCTCCACTGTCCACCTGGACTCTGGATTCTTAAAGGTTCTTCAGAGTTATGCAGGTGAGACCTTAGCACTCCCTTTTCCCCATCACCGCTATCTATCACCAGCTAGCCAATAGCAAGAATTTGACGCTCCTTATTAAGTCAGTGTTCCATCAAGTCGAGTCTCTTGTTTCTGACAGCAGCCAGTAATCACCGCTTCCAGTAACATGAAACTCTCCTTTTTCACCCAGTAAATTGTGCAGTGCTGTACATGGGCGGAAAAATCGCTTCTTGACCCCCGCCCCATCCCCACAAGCAATCAGCTTACACTCTGAAGCATAAGATTTGATTACATTTAGCATGCATAACTACAGCTGTTATTATTGGTCCTAACAACCGTTGTTACAGTTCAGCAAATATGTCTTAATCAATTTCTGTTTATGGAACATTCAGTATACATGAATTAGCGGAACCAAAGGCAATCTAGATTTAAAGAAACAGGGTGATATTCCAACATATCTCCTATAACCATGGCTTCCTCATTCAAAAGCATCATTGGAAGCCATTCATTTTTAAATCGATTATCAGTGGATTGTTAACAACTGATCAATCAAGATTTAACCAAGTAAAATCAGAATGTCTTCTGCATAATGGGGGTACTCTCATATCAGTTATTCCAAAGGACAACCAGAGGAATGTTACTGAAGTCTCTCAGGACACCATTGCAACTGGCCAAAATTAGTTCTGTATCATTTAACCATTATCCTACTTTGTGTATAGCTTCATGGACATCTGTGAGGATTTACCCAAGGCTGTTCCCAACCCCTGACATTCCTGAGATCCCTGTGTGGCCAGGACAAGACATGGCTGCTGTTAGGAATGACACCATTTCCCCAAAAAACCATAGACCTGCCCCCCCTTGGTAGCACCCCATGAGACACAGGTCAAAGGGTGCAGGGGAACAGAAGGGGGCAAAGGAAATGGGAACAAGAAAAAGGAAAGAAAAGCCCCATGCAAAACTGGTCTGGTCGGAAGGGATAAGAGAATGGAACAAGGGAGGTTTCTGGGTAAACAATGGAGCAGTCAAAAACAGGTAGCCTCCCTCTTTTGAAATGAGCACTCCACGGCCGCCTAAAAGTCTGAGTAAGCAATAGATGGATCGTTAGGCTAATAGCTATATTGTAGAGTTAGCTTTCTGTTCAATAACACACAGTAGACGTTTCTTCAAAACAGAATTTTACTAAGAACTCAGAAGACATGCTTCTATACTGTACAGACTGCATGGGAAAAGATGGAAGACAGAGAGAGGAAAAGAGACGAGACAAGGAGAGAAAAAAAAATCTTTAATCCCCTGACAAGAGGGAAGAGGCTTCCTTGTCCCCTTCTCTCCCCCCACAGAAAAAGCCAAGTGGAAAAGTCCCTGGCTCATCCGAGCATCATGCAGGTGAGGAGCAAGCCTCATAATAAGCTTGCAGGGCTTGCAATGGACTTTTACTTGTGACTGTTGCACACTCCAACACCCCTTCTCAACAGTCACTGGTTAAACCCACTAGGCTCATTCTTCTTAAAGCTTGCGATGGCATTCCCCTGCTAGTGGCTTCATGAACACATCCGCTGTCATATCCTCTGTAGGACAGTATTGCAGATCTATGAGTCCTTGTTCCTGTGAGTCTTTCAGGAAATGGTATTTTACATCAATGTGCTTGGTTCTGGGGTTGATTCTTTCTGTTTGCGCCAGCGCTATACATCCTTGGTTGTCTTCCAGGATCGGCGTGGGTCTGTCCAATTTTTGCCCCAGATCATTCAGAAGCTGTCGCAACCAGATAACTTCTTGGCTGGCGTGTGCCACTGCCACGTACTCTGCCTCCATCGAGGAAAGTGTCACAGAGGCTTGTTTCCTACTGCACCAGCTGATGGGTCCTCCACCAAGCAAAAATAGGTACCCACTGGTAGATTTTCGGTCCGAATGGTCTCCAGCCCAATCTGCGTCCACGTACCCTATCAGGTCTGACACGGAAGTTGCTGGGAGCCGTAGCTTGAGGTGCACAGTCCCTTTCAGGTACCGTAAGACCCTCTTCACTGCGTTCCAATCCCTTTGGGTTGGGGCTGAGACTTGTCTACACAGTATACCTATTGCCACCGCAATGTCAGGCCTTGCAATTGTGGTAATGTACAAGAGCTTTCCTATCGCCTTTTCCTATGCCATAGGTGGATGCAGTCATCGTGTGGCTTGTGCACAGTGAGCTTCACCTGTTCTTTCACTGTGCTCAGATGGTACAGGTGGTCATCTGCAGTGATTCTGGCCAGTACCTTTGTCCCACTTTGAATTGTGCATTCATCTCCCTGGAAACAGATGGTGAGCTCCCTCGCTGCTAGGCACCTCATGGACAGGAGTCCCACTTCTAAGTTGGGCACATAGAGCACATCTTTCATGGGTATGGTCAATGTGCCTCCCTGTGACTGGTTGCAGTACAGGAATCCTTGTCCAATTCCTTCCGCGTTGATGCTTCTGCAAGGTAAACCCTTTCTTTACTGCTCAGATCCAGCCCTGTGAAGAATCCTTTATCGCTAGTCAAGTGACTCGTTGCCCTGGAGTCTACACACCAATTTTGGGATGAACTGTCTTGCATTGCTCTGAAGCACCCACTCCATTGTTGAGTGACACTGTTGCTGTTTGTGACTTTAGCTCTCTGCTTAGGTGCTCGTGGAGAAAGTTTCTGCTTTCCATATATAGCAGTCTTTAAATGTCCCTCCTTTTTGCATCTGAAGCATACTCTGGTTTCCCTCTTAGGAACTTTGTCTGAGGTTTTCCATGCAGTCTCATTACCCTGCTTTAGATCTTTCTGCAGGTTCCCCTTTCTGAGCTGGAATTCATCCATAAGTCTACCTTTAACAAATTCCAACTTCAGTTCAGCCTCTGGTCTTGTCTCCAGGGCATTGTCGAGGGCACTGTAAGATTCAGGCAGGCTGCAGAGGAGTAGGTCTACCACATGGCTGTCCTTTATATCTTCTCCAATGCCATGCAGCTGTGCCACTACTTCCAATATGGCATTTATATGATCCTGAATTTCACTTTCTCTGCTAAGCCTCATTTTGTATAGTTTCCTCAGTAGAAACAGTTTGCTATTCAGGCTACTTCTCTCATGAAAGTTTTGCAATGCAATCCACATGCCTCTTGCTGTGGTCTCACTTCTTATATGGATTAGCTGGTCCTCTTCTACCAATAAACTTATGGTAGCCTTTGCTAACCTGTCCTTTTTATCCCATTCCTCGTGATTTGCTGCTGGTCTGTTCGTGGTAATCACCTCCCATAGATCATCTTTAGACTGCAGCATTTCCACTTTAAACTTCCACAATTGGTAGTTTACAATGTTCAGTTTTCCTACTGAAAGTCTGAACTCTGAGCTGCTTGCCATACTTGCTTCCCTTCCTTTCCCCTTCTGGGATTTAGGCGTTCTTACTCAGTCAGTAGGCCTCTCTGTCTGGGAGTTTTCTTTCACAGTCTGTGCTCCTTCTGGGCTGCTTCTAGTCTTCAAAATTACCTTGAAGATGTCCTGGGCCCATAACCTATTGTAGAGTTAGCTTTCTGTTGAATAACACACAGCAGAAGTTTCTTCAAAACAGAACTTTACTAAGAACTCAGAAGACATGCTTCCATACTGTACAGACTGCAT
>QEPC01005015.1:390698-440703 GCA_003113815.1 Sphenodon punctatus | reverse complement strand
TCTGCACTCCTTCTGGGCTGCTTCTAGTCTTCAAAATTGCCTTGAAGATGTCCTGGGCCCATAACCTATTGTAGAGTTAGCTTTCTGTTGAATAACACACAGCAGAAGTTTCTTCAAAACAGAACTTTACTAAGAACTCAGACGACATGCTTCCATACTGTACAGACTGCATGGGACAAGATGGAGGTGAGAGAGAGGAGAAGAGAGGAAACAAGGAGAAAAAAAACCCTGTTTCATCCCCTGACCCTCCCCCTACTGGACAAGTTTGGGGATGTGGGAATGTGGAATGGCTTAGTGGGTGCCACTGGTTTGGGGGGAATGGAACATGGGGCTGACTCAGGGAGTGGGTCGCTGTCATGGGAAGCAGGGATGAGGCACGGTTCTGGCTTGGGAGGGATTGGTTTCTGGCTCAGAGGGGAGTCATTGGCTTGTGGGAAGTGGGATTGCTAGGTGGGAGTGGGATATGGGGTTGGCTCAGGGGGCAACACTGACTTGTGGAAGGTATCAAAGACTGGCCATATCTCCCTGGTTGGGCTGGGCCTGGCTGCAGTGCCAGAAACTGCAGTTCTGAGACAGCCCCTGCAGGTAAGGATAGCTTGCTACAGGCTCCCCAAACAGTTCAGTAGGGTTGTGCACTTTATTACTTTGTAAAGTGCCAGGTACACTGCTTGCGCTATATAAATGTTTGTTAATAATAATAATAATAATTTGCACATGTGGTTCGGGGTTCAGCCTGAACTCGGGGTGTTTGGCCCATCCGCGAATCCCCCAAACCCAAACTGCCCCCAGCCCAAACCGACCGAACAAAGTTTGGGTTCTGAACCCATTCGGGTGGGGGACAGTGGGGAACCCAGTTTCCCCTCCCTCCAGACTGCGTGGGTGGAAGGGGTGCTGGAGCTCACCTCCACCCCACCCTGCGCAGCCTACTAATATTTTTTTAAGCCCACCCACCCATGGGATCGCCCTACCTGGTGGCTCTGGGGCACCGGCCCTGGGTCCGCCGGTGGCAGGAGGGCGAGTTTCGGTGGTGGCAGGAGAGCATTTCAGGCCTCTACTAGGCCTTCCAGGTCACCTGACCCAGAAGGCCTAGTAGAGACCTGAAGTGCTCCGCACCAGAGCTGGACCCACCACCGCAGGACCCGGAGCCAGAGCACTGGTGCCACCAGGTAAGGTGATCCCTGGGGTGGTTTTTAAAAAAAAAAAAAAAAAAGTGGGCTGCGCAGGGTGCGGGGGAGGTGGTGAGCTCTGGCACCTATTCCACCTGCGCAGCCTTGAGGGAGGGGAAACCAGGTTCCCCCTTGTCCCCTGCCCCCCACCTGAATGGATTCACCCCCAAACAGGTTCGGGCCAAACAGCTGAACCCCGAATGGTTTTGGGGGGCCTAACCTCGAACGGGCCAAACCCCCAAACCCCAGGTGTTCTCACACCCCTACAGTTCAACTAACCATTCCGACCCAGGATTATCCCCCACCTGCTATCTGTAAACTGCCAACTTACTGCAACCGGTGCTCCGTGTGCTGCACTGGCTGCCTGTAATGTGCCGAGCCAGGTTCAAGGTGTTGATGTTGATCTATAAAGCCCTGTACGGTCTTGGACCCGGATACCTCAGGGACCACCTCACCCTCCGTGACTCAGGACGGAGTCTCCGGTCCACCGGAGGTGCCTTCTTGGAGGTCCCACGTGTAAAGTTGGGGGCTACAATGGAGAGGACATTCTCAGTGGCTGGGCCCCGGCTGTGGAACTCTCTCCTAGAGGAAGCACAACTGGCCCCAAGTCTGCTGGCCTTCTGTCAGGTCTGCAAGACATAGCTGTTCTCCCAGGCCTTGGGAGGCGGGGAGGGGAGGGTGGGCTACATTTTTGTATGGGGGTATTTTAAAACTGTTTTAAATAGCTGTAGATTTTTATATTGTGATAATTTTTTTATTTATGTTGGAAGCCGCCCTGAGATGCCGTAGGCATAGGTGGCAGCATATAAATGGAATTAAATAGATAAATAAAATAAATAAACCAAGCCAAGAATGTGTACCTGAGCTTTCGCATCCTCATGAATGTCGCATCCCTGGTCTCTCACTCTGTTCCCCCTTCCCTGTCTCCCCTCCCCCTGTCTTTAGATTGTAAGCCCCCAGGCAAGAACCATGTCTATCTTATTCTTTGTAAAGTGCCAAGTACATTGCTGGTGCTATATAAATGCTTATAATAATAATAATTAATAATTAATAAGGGGTTTTGATTTGGGCTTATTTGGGTTTTATTGAAACCTGAATGCACAGTCCTAGTATTGAAGGGTGGCAGGAAGTGCAGTTTCAGGGTTGTTTATTTGTAGGAGAATATAGCTTTTTAAAAAATAGATATTGTCTTCTAACTTATTGTAAACTGCCTTGAGTCCTTCTGGAAAATGGTGGACTATGAGTATTTTTACATAAGACACCCCCATACATGGACACTTGCCATCCATGTGGGGGGAAGTCTCGTCTGTATACGGTACATAGGGGGGTGCACTCCTGTGACCCACACATTGACTACCTAGTCCACGCACAGGGCACTCTGGGAAAATCCAGAGTGCCACGTGCATGAACAGGGTGGGTGTTGTATGGATGGAGCGGCTGTGCATGGGATTGCTTGTTTGAAGCACTCCCCCCATGTGGGACGCCCACACACTCGCCCCATGCATCAACCATGGACCCTTGTGCTCACCCGTCTCATTTAAAAACACCCTATACATTCAGAATTATTATCATTATTAATAATAATATAATATGCCTTTGCTATTGCAATTTCTCCAGTAGAATTTGTGTCAAGCATCCCATAGTCCAAAGCTTCATGACTTGTAGAACCTGTACATGATCTTATATTGAATATCCATTAAGTTACATGCTACAGCATACATCTCTAGCATTCTATAACTTCTAGAATACCTTATTTCTCCATTCATTACTTTCGCCCACCCCCATTTTGTTATTAAATGCAGTGGCCTGGCCTATTTATTTATTAATTTCAGTTTGGGTGTTTTTGTAAAAAGTATGAAGAATTGTATAAATTCTCTCTATAATTTCCTCAAGGAAAAGTAAGTGTTTTATGTCAGTTGCATTATCACTTGTAGAACATTTCACTTAGAACAGCTCACTACAATAAGTGAAACCAGCTTTTGCAATCTTTTACTTCCAAAGGAAATTAATCTCTGGAGAGAAGTTACCTAAAGCCATTATTGGTGATGCAGGAATGATGTCATCTATAAGATTTCCTTTCCTTCCTAATCGAGCACCATATACTTAAAGTGGTGAATGTTAAAGGGTGAGGAATATTATCTGACTTACATATCCATGAACGGTATGAAAGGTTGTAGATTAAAGGGTAGCCCACTGGAATCCGGGATTGGTGACTGCAGCCCCCACTCAGCCCCCTCCCCCATGTTTAGCATGTCCAGCCTAATAAACGGGCAGTCCACAGAGTGTATTTCCTGCACTTAAGGACAGCTCCCACAAACAGCGTCAATGAGAATGAGAACGGAGAGAGGTACAGGAAGCATTTGCTCCTCCAGCACTCTAGGATTTCTGCCCATGACTCTATGGAGCTTGCAGACCTGTATACATGGAGGCACTTCACACAAATTAATAGATGGGGCATGGATATGTAGGTGCAGGCACATTACCCTGCATTTTCCCACATTAACTGAGACCATGTCGTGAGTGGGAACTGCAGGTCCAGGTGGTAGTGGCCACATGGCTGGTGGGGATGAAAACCTAATAGACAGGTGGACACCCACGTGGTGCACACTATCATAACACCCAAAGATGAAATTCACATGTGCTCCAATCCAAGGTCAGCACATGTGTCTCAGGTGCGTTTGCAGACCAAAATGTGAATTGCCCACTTGCATACAAGGGGCCCAGAGAAAGTCCTCCACCTCTTGACCCTGCCACCACTGCACCAGCCAGTGCAGGTCTGTGTAGCAGAGACACCCAGAGGGGTCCCTGTTGCTTTAAGTAAGAGCGGGCCTTTTAAGAACAGGTGCAGCTAGATGAGCGGGGCCAAGAGTGAACTAAGGACACAGGTGCTGGCAGGAGACGAGAGCTCTGGGGTGGGGGGTGGGGGGGAGGGAGGCAGGCATCAGCCTAGCCAGGGAAGATAGGGGAAAGCAGAAAGGTGATCAGGCAGTGCTGGGTTAGAGTAGTATAGCCTGGAGCCAGAGCGAGCCAGTGAAGCACACAAGGAGCCAGACAAACAAGCAGCAATGGGGAAGTTGAGGGAATACAGGAGGTGCCACTGCTGAAGAAGTGGCTACAATATCTCCACACAAGCAGCAGTGGATGGATCCCTGCACAGCCCCAGGGCAGGTAACTGCCACCGCCAAACAGCGGGGCAAGTGCAGGGAGCTGACCAGCCAGTTTTGGTGAAGATGGGTCGGCAACTCTTGTCAGAGCTGCAGCAACAGCTGGGGAGAATTGCAAGAATGCACAGCCAGCCCTGCCCCACCTCCCTCCCCCAGCTGGACCTAAAGGGCGCCCCCAGCCATGATGTGACTGTGCATGAAGCGTGCCAGTGTCCATTGCTCACAGCCCTGCCGCGGCGCTCTCCACATAGCAGGCAGAAGGGGCCCGGCCATACGGGGTAATAGCCTGGCCATTTGGGGTAAGGCTGCTCCATGACACATCCTCAATATTTTCCTGAGGATACATCATGTTGCCCCGCCCTAGGGTGGGGGGGAGGGACATCTGGTTGTTCACATGAACATCACATGCACCAGCTTCCCAGTGAGGGATAAGGCTACCTAAAGTCACCCTGATGTTGCCGAGCTGACCAAGGGGAAGGGGCAGGTGACATTAGCTCAACTTGTAGGTTTGATCTACAGGCTGGGCCTGACTTTTAAATGAGGATTCTCTTTCCGATCCGTTAGGAGGGTATACTTTTGTTGGTCCCCAAGGCCGTAGTAAGGTGGATTTGATTTTGGTGGAGGCAGATGCATTACCTAAAATGGATAAGGTGCAGCTATGTATGAGGGTGGAGAGCGATCATGCACCCATGACCACCAAGCTGCTGGCAGAGCCTTCTGGCTCTGTGAATGAGGCTTCTACGGATTCTGGCCCCTTGTTGGGAACATGGAGGGGGAGGTCTTTTTCGGAATTGGCTCAGATCCTAGAGAAGTTTAGTAACTCTGAGGAGATATTGGATCTGAGCTTGATGATGCTAGAATCTCAGGATTCTGATGCCCTACTGAATGCATATAACAAAATAGTAGGGCAGCTACAGAATTTAACTCCAGTTAAGTCTGGGGCTCCTCCCCGGGGGCAGGGGAAGTGGTTTAATACGGAATGCAGGCGCACCAAGCGACAGTTAGCACAATATAAGAAGCGATGGGTGGCAAGTCAATCCCAGGAGTCCTGGGCTGAGTTCTCAAAGGCCAGGGGGAAATATCTGAAATTAATTAAGGTCACTAGGATGGCCTATTTCCAGAGACAATGTGCCAGGATGGCTGTGGATTTGGATATTGGAAATCTTGGGGCATTTTGGGCTTCTATTAACAAAACTATAAAACCTAGGGAGGGGTTGATAGGATGGGTATCATTCAAAGAATGGGAGAAATTCTTTAACGCCCTTTACTCAGAAAGGGAGATAGGCATTGAGGATTTGTCTGGGACTCCTCATGAGGCGGTTTCCCCTAATTGGCAAGAAGAGGATTTTTCTGAGTGGAAAATTAAAACAATAATCCAAGGCCTTAACTTAAATAAAGCACCAGGACTAGACCAGGTTACGGCAGAGGTGCTACAGGCAGCCTCCGGGTGGTGGGCAAAGATTTTGTCTCCTTTATTTTTGAGTTTGTTTATGGGAGGGAAGATCCCCCAGACATGGACTAGCAGTATAATTATCCCCATCTTTAAGAAGGGGAATTATCTGGATCCTGCAAGCTACAGGCCAGTAAGTTTACTATCCGTAGTGAGTAAAGTGTATGCCAAGGTTCTCCTTGGCTGTCTTCAAAGGTGGGTGCAAGAGAGGGGTAGCATCCCTGTTAATCAATTTGGTTTTCGCAAAGGGTGGTCTACCTCAGATTGTTGTTATGTCCTTACCCACATAATCCACAAATATACTAAAATCAAGAAAGGTAAACTATATCTGGTTTTTGCTGACATGTCAAAGGCTTTTGATACAGTCCCCAGAAATAGACTATGGGAAAAATTAAGAACTTTAGGGTTAGATGGCACATTATTAACGGCCTTGATGCATTTGCATGTCAATAATGTGGCGCAGGTTAAGGGGAAGTCCGGGAATGTTTTGAGTGATCCTATCCCAATAAGGAGGGGGGTGCACCAAGGGTGCGTTCTCGCACCCTTGCTTTTTAATCTTTTCCTCTCTGACCTGCCAAGTAGCTTCCAATCAGAACTGACTCATGCTCCCAAAGTTGGAGATTTTCAAGTAAGCCTTCTTCAGTATGCTGATGATATCGTCCTACTGTCACAAACAGAGCTGGGGATTAAGACAGCGGTAGAGGAATTATATGACTACAGTAGGGAAAATGGACTGGATTTAAATCCTTCTAAGACCAAGATAATGGTCTTTGGCAGAAGGAAATTACCTACCAATTGGAAATTCAAATTGGGGAATATTGTCCTGGTTAAAACATATAGATATTCGGGGGTGACCCTTAGTTCTAGGGGCACTTGGAATTCTCATCTGAAGTCTCAGGCTGACAAGGCCCTTCAGGTAGTTCGATTACTGATAAAGGCCTTTAACATTTCTAAGTGAATTTCCATTTCAGATTTCCTTGAAGTGTTTAAGGCCAAGATACCACCAACTCTCCTAATTGGGGTGGAACTTGTTCCTTTCCCAGATATAATAATTTTGGAAAGAATTCAAAATGGTTTCTTAAGACGACTGTTTAAGGTGGGCTCTGGTGTGCGGGGGCAGTCCTTAGGGCTGAAGCCGGAGTGGCATCAATTGTGTCTCAGGCGAAGAAGGCCTTCTTGAGATATTGGCTGCGTTTGTTGAGATATGAGGAGACGGAACTTACATCGGTATGTTTAAAGGAAAAATTGCTGTATTCTGGGGTAAGGACTATCCTTGGCTTCTTTATTTGGCCAAATTAGTTAGGGAAATGGGCCACTCTTTTGATTATTATTGCGGGAAAACCTTGGCAGGGATCAGAGCTGAGATGTACTCTAGGACATGGGATATGGCAAGCCAGGATGACCTGGCAATTGTCAGGTCATGGAAGGTGACACCGTATGTAGGAGAGATTAAGACTACTCACAGATTTGAAAGATATCTGAATGTGTTGTCTAATTCTAGACTCCATAGGGCATATGTAGTATTCCGCCTTCAGCTCATGGAAACAGCGGTGATGGAGGGTCGTTATAAGCGCATCCCTATGGAGCAGAGACGATGTACCTGCTCTAGGAGGGAAGTGGAGTCTGTGGAACATCTTTTTCTAAACTGTCCCTATTATAGTAAACTGAGGGCAGTTTGGATTTTGCCACTTTTGCCAAAGGGGATGACTTTTGATTCACAGGGTTGCTTTGTAACTTTGTTACACATGACCCGGGATGAGGAAATTGTTGCTTTGGCGACTTTTTCTCTTTTAGTAGCAAAAAGGAGAGTGTTTATTAAAAATCAGTTGAGCATAAGGGCGGGAAGTGACATAGCACGCCAGTGATCCCTGGCCAGAGTAGATTGGCTAGACGAGGGATATTTATCTATTCCATAGTCTGTATGGTGGGGAAAGGTGGTTGTGACTTAAGATTCAAGGGGGTTTGGAATTAAAGGTAGGAATGTGGAAGGCTTCACTGGGAAGACTAATTTGTCTTATTGCTGTCAGTGGGAGTAGTTTAATATATAGTGTTAATATGGGGAAGTGTGTCAGGACCTTTTTGTAGAGTCCTTTTGCAGAGCTCCATTTCTTGATTGTGCTGTCTACTCCTTATTAAGGGGGTGGTGGTCTCTTTTTAAATGTTAGTTTTGGCTGAACTAGTATTCTGGGGGATAAAGGGTATGGTCTGTTTATTTAAGGTTCTTGATGGAGGGGGAAATGGAATTTAGACTGGAGGAAGTACAGTTTTTGGAGTATATATTATATATTTTATATTTATATATATATATATATTATTTATAGTGTTATAAGTATGATTATAATTTTATGTATTATTTTATGTATGTTATGCAATATTTTAGGCTTTGATTCTTGTTATATATTTTTTGATGTATGTTTTTAATTGTGTTGTTTGGGCCATGGCAAAAGCTTGTGCCATCAATAAAGAAAGAAAGGCTACCTAAAGCATGATAGCCTTCCCTCCCTGCCTCATCTGGAGACACCCCAAGTGTGCACATGCAATTCCAATTTTGGTCTGCATACACACCTGAAGTGCACACACAAACCTTGGATTGGGGCTTTGCTTGGGGCTTTACTTGGCTTTAATTAAGTTGCTTGTTTATCACAACTGAAGCAAACAAAACAAATTAAAGGAGACCAGATCAAACTAATCAAACAAATTAAAACTTTGTCTACAAAGTCATTTAAATCAAGCCCAATTGGTTCTCAGTGCTGTTTGTGATACATGGAGTGACACCAGTCAACCAATCACAAGTTATATAGTAATGAACACCAAGTAGCAAAATGCCAGATTAATTCAAACTGAATAGAAAACTACTGAATTGATAAATATTGAGAAGAGAATTAACAAAGTTACAAATAAATAAATCATGATCCACCTACAAACTTCCCTGTGAAACTGAGCCACATGATGTAAATTTGGAATTCAGAATTCTCATTTGCAAATCTGTTAAAACTCTTGTATAGCAGATCAGATGAAACTCAGCATTCATTTCATCTCTGAGCAACATGGCTCCTTCATTTCCTCACATTTCAGGTTTCATTGGTTCCCTTCCTATTTATTTATTTAATTTATTTATTTATTTATTTTTATCAATTTATACCCCACCCCTCCTGTAAAAATAGCTCGGGGTGGCTAACAATTTTAAAAGAGTAAAAAATACAATAATATAAATATAAAACAATCATAATAATATAAACAATTTAAAACAGGGTTAGGATAATAAATAAATAAATAAATAAAGGTAAGGTAGAGCTAAAAACCCTAACCCTTCCCCCCCCCCCCCAGGCCTGGGCCAACAGCCAGGTTTTACAAGCCCGTCGAAATGTTAAAAGGCTTGGGGCCAGGCGAGCTTCCTCTGGGAGAGAGTTCCAAAGATGCGGCCCGGCCACTGAGAATGCCCTCTCCATTGTGGCCCCCCGCTTAACACGGGGGACCTCCAAGAAGGCACCCCCGGCAGACTGAAGGAGCCGCTCTGTGTGAGGCAGTACCTGAGGTACGAGGGGCCCAGACCGCAAAGGGCCTGGTTTTGAAAGCCTTGCACCTGTGCTCCGATAAATCAGGTCAGGAGCAGCAGTAGTGCCTTACTATGGTCTCAGCTGGAAGCCTTTTGGAATGCAGATACATGGCTTGTGCTCTTGCTAATCTGTTTTGTTTGTTGAACAGACTGACAATCCCTAGGACATTTGGATGATCTTCCTTGACAGAACTACACGTTATTTGATTTCTTTGCCATTGGGATCATAGATCCACCCCTGGAGTAGCTACTCATGGCAGCCTGATGTAAATAAATCCATATAAATTAAAAGAAGATAATAGAGACGTTAACATGAAGAATACTGCCCCTCTCTGATGTATACAGTAACAGAAAAGGTTTTGCATGAAGTGCTATGCAGTCAGAGGAGCAAGGTTATGCAACAGCTCTATCCATCATTACCCCAGTCGACAGTACAGCTTTACATCAAGTCAACACTATATATAAATATAAGCAACAAGAGAGCATCAGATGGCTGGGGTAATGGAAAACATTGCACCTCTACTGTTATCTAGAGCAGTACCATACTATGCAGATGAATGAATCAAAACGCCTGCTGTTGAAATGCCACTCTTACTTTTTAACAGTTATAATTGCCATGGCCTTCAAGTACTGAGATCGGCTCCATTGCTCTGTCCAAAACAGCTCCCATCATACAAAATACCGGATACCATCAGCAAGTCTGCTTTCTCTATATAGCACTTCTTATATACAAGGCTTTGTGGGGCGCCACTTCCCATTAACTCCTCTTCCTTTGAGAACAGCCTTTTATCAACAGCCCTCCTGGGGAACTTCTGACCTTTTTTCCAAGCTAGGGTTGCCAACTTCCCTCAGGATTTGCTCCAAATGGATGAAGGCATCCACCCACCCCTTTCTATCATGGCCACGCCCCTCTAAAGCATCATGACATCAGGATGCTTTGAAAGCGGTGGGGCCATGTCAGAAGAGGGGGCTTTGCACTCTACCTCTGTCCAACATGTCCCCACTGCCGCATGAAGCCCCAGTTTCACTCCAGGTAACCCAGAGAAACTGGGGCTTCTCGCAGAGCCTGGAGCTGATGGGTCAAAACCTAGATTCTCTGGGTCAAACCTGCTGGGGCTGGGATTAACACCCTCTCAGATTGTAAGACCTTGGGCAGGGACTGTGTCTATTCAATTATTTTGTAAAGCACCAGGTACATTGCTTGTGCTATATAAATGCTTGCTAATAATAATAATAATAATTAATAATAAATAATTCATTAATAATAATTTCCAGTCTCTCCCTTTCAAGGTTTCCTATGCTTTAGATAATACTTAATTGGCTTCCATTGGGCTGCTGCCTGCTCACATGTACCCGCGTTAGTGGCTGGGGTCTGGTCTAGAGCAGGGACTAATCCTGCTAAGACTTATCCCTCACCATCTTGAATGTTAATTCCAGCTTTGCCAATGATGTGTTGTTTATGTCTTCAGGCAAGTCACTTGTCACTCTCAGTACCTCACTCCCCAACCCCCTCTAGCTTAACTGGGTTTTAGGAGGATCAGTTAGTTGGGGTTAGAACAAGAATCACTTGTCATTCACATTATTAAAGAGTTACATTTCTTACCCCCATTGAGTAAAATGGGACAATTTGCCAATGGAAGTAAAGGATTCACAATCTGGCCCTGTTGGTTGCTCACTTGTGTTACTCCCCATGGCCAGTGCTTTGTTTTTTTCCTTTAGGAAAGCAACAGACTCAACGGTATATCCCTTCTTGGTTTACTATGTACAGGGTAATGGGATAATCCCCCTCCGCATTCATCCTCTCAAGGCCTCATTAGCCTGGAGGGTTCCCATTAAGTCATTCATCCTTGATCAGGACATGTCCTCCCAGGCCCTTAGTGGCCTGGAGAATTCCAGATCTCTTTAGCTGAGACGTTTTCAGCTTCATCCCCTTGCACCCTGCTCTAGGCTGGGCAGTGCAGATTGTTACAGCCTGGCACACTCCCTCTGTGGGGCCTGTTTCATATGAATGTTGGGGGAGGGTGGTGTTGTGCGCTTCCGCACCCACCCATCCCACACGTATCTCCAGCCTCCCCCCAATGCACAGGACTTTAGTCAAAAAGCCAGAGTGCCCCGTGCATGGATGGGGTGGGCAGTGCATGGGTAGGGCGGCTGTGCATGAGGCCACTTGTGTGAAGTGCTCCCCTGTGCACTGTGCCCGCGTACCGTTCCCCTGCACTGATCATGGACACCCCCGCCCGTCTCATCTAAAAACACGCTATCTTAAAGAAAACGTCCTCCCGACAGTCTTTTCCTATATATGTCTGCTCCAAATGAGCTGTGGTTTTTTTCTTTTTATTATGACCCAGGTCAGTTGACTTCCTTTAGTCCCATTCTGATCCCAGTCATTCTCTGCTTTGTCAGGGTGGTACCCCTAGGAAAGGGCTTTCTGAGCATGATGATTCATTATGTTCAGCTTGGGGAGTCATCCAGCTAGGAACAGGATAACTGAGTCTATTAACCTCTGAAGGGGTGGCTCACCCTGCTACAGGCCGTTAATACTGAAAGAGCACTTTGAAAGCATGCTCTTAATAGCAGGACCCAGGGCTGGATTTCACTTTGTTTGCATTTTGACATTTGACAGTGAGATCAGGCAGTGATATGTGAGTGTGTCTAGCCTCTTTTCTGAGGGCCTATGGACTGTATTCTGGCAGTTTTGTATGGGAAAGAAAGACTCTTCCTTCTTCTGAGGTAATGGTACTGGGATCTATTACAAATGGCTGAACTAACCAGAGCATGTTAACCCTGGGTTCCTAACTGTAGAGTGATGGAGAGCAGCACTATGACCAGGGAGCCATGTTCACTGCATTTTCTGAATGCAGTGAACACAGGTCCCTGGCTATGACTGAATCATTATTAATCATTAGTTATTAATTATTATCATTATCATCATCACCACATCAGTCTAGGAGCCAACTGCAATCACAACTCCTGTGTGGTAGGGCCTGTATAAATTTAATAAGAAACAGGCCCGGTTGCAAAATGTTTCCAGTCTAACCAGGCAGACAGTTGGGAGAAAGGAAGCATTAGCTGCATTTTCCAGACAGGGAAATGTTGTAGGGAGACTTTGGAGAGAAAGAATATCTTGTGATTTAAGTCACTGGTTTGGAACTGGGAAAATTGGGTTTAATTTGGGTTCTGCTACTGGCTTCCTTGCGTGACCTTGGGTAAGTCAGTTAGGCCTTGCTCACATATTATGATAAGGGGTACAATATCTTCTTCTGGGAAAACCATGGGATATTGTACCCCATATTATTACTAAACATGTTGTCAACACTTGGAGCATGCAATTAGCTAATACATACTCCCTATCTGCAGAACAGTTACCCTTTCCAAGAATTCATACATTACTTCAGTGGCACATGGGGTAGTTGATGGTAATTATTAATACAGGAACATAACATTTGGATGTTCATATGGGATCATAATTCTGCAGATGGAGAGCGTGTGTGGTAGCTTATCACACATTCAAAGTGTTGGTATGTTCAGCAATATCTTGGAATACAATATCCTGTGGTTTACTTATCCTGGGGTATTATATCCCTTACTGGAATGCCTATGTGACTTGCCCAAGGCCCCACAAATAATAGAACCCACACTGAACCCAGATGTCCTAAGTTCCACTCCACTGTTTCATACTACACAACCATCTCCCCTCCCCAGAATCCGCCACTGAATGAGATGTAAGGACCAGAGAAGCCTGCATTTTAGTAAAGATGGTTTCCACATATTATTAGAGATTACGGATCAGAGTTCATCAGCCATTATCAATCCTAAATAACGCAGCATCAGTCAAACTGACCAGCATTCATACCATCTGTATTTTCTTCTTCAATACCTTGGTGAAATAGTGTATTTTATTTGCTGTCAGACCTTTAAACAGACAGTTCAAGTGGATCCTTGAATGAGGACCTCACTTCTGCTTATTGTCACCATGCTTTTCCTCTATAATCTGCCCTGGCCGCAAGTGTGGTCCAAGAAGCAGAGGCTTGGAAAGTGTTTATGGTGAGTGGATGCTGGTGTGTTTATGCCGTTGGAATGCTCAGTCTACCAGCTGCAGCAGCTGCTGCTGCTTCATTCATATTACATGAGGAGTCATAGGCTGCCTGAAACATTATATTAATCCTGACAGTCATGAATAAAATGTAAATATATCTCTGGAAGGAAATATTTGCAATGGAGCCTCAAAACCCCAAGTGCAGGGAGGCCGGGTGCAGGATGTAGAAGGAACACCTGGGGCTGCTAGCTCCATTTCATTTGACTGTGAATCATGCTTCAGGACAGCCATCAACACACACATCAGGATACCACACCTGGGAGGGAGCGGGGTGAATGGCTCAGAGAACCAAGAAGTGGGAGCTCTGAGATGAGAATAGGAGCATGACTGATTCTGTGATTAATTGGAGGCATGGAGAAAGAATGTCTTGTGATCAGTACCGCAAGCCTTCAGGCTACTTGTTCTAACATTAGGGTTACCTTCCCTCCAATTGATTCAGTGTGTCTGAGTTTGCACCTATCATCTCTGGGCACTGGGTGAAGTCCCAGTTTCACCAAATTAACCCTTGATGGTGAGGTTTTTTGTTCCATGGGGAAGTAATAAGGACCATGCAAGACAGTGGCAGGAGAGTCCCATGGCTCCATCTCTTTTGCCATGACTCCACACCCTCCAAGTCAAAGCTTTGGCAAAGTGGGAACTCTATCCATTCTTATCATTATTATTATTAATTATTTATATAGCACCAGTAAGGTGGTTCTCACTGAACAGTCATGATTATAGACACAGGTCCCTGTCCAAAGGGGATTACAATGTAGAATGGGCAAGGGCAGGGGCAACAAGGGGGGGGGGGACATTATAGGGACTTGGGACAGGGATACATTCAAGAAGTGGAGAAATTGCAGGTGTAGGTGCTTAGCTCAGTTAAAAGGGAAAGGGGGGGGTCCTGAATGATGTGACAGTATAAAGAGAAGTCCCATTCGCCCCTGCAATGGTGGCGACAGGGTATTTGTCAAGCCCCCCGTCATGGAACGGGGGCTCAGACCAAGGAAGGAAGTGAGGCCGCGGCACAGCATGGTAGAGTGCTCCCTGCCGGCGAACTGGGGTTGCTGCGGCAGCCTAGTACAGACAGCACAGGCGCAGAGGTGCTGCACTGGGGAAAGTGAATGGACCCACCCTCTTTAGGAAGGGCAGAGCCGTTCAGGCCGTGGGAGAAGTGACATTCGGCATGGGGACGCAACCAAGGCAGCAGCAAGGAGTGCTTGCTGCTGAGCTTGGTCTTATCAGTGGTAGGGAGTCTCACCAAGCTGAAGATGGCCCGCACCAGGAAGAAGGGAGTGGACACCAAGAAGAGGACGCAGTCCAAAGGGACCCAACCACCACCGAGCAGATGTAACCCCGAGGGGGAAGTCATGGTGGAGGGGGCCCCATCCAGGGCGGAACTAATAGCATGCCTTACCATGTGTGAGACCATATTGCAGACCCAAGGCCCAACCCCAGCCCAGGGGACCCTACAGGACCCAGGAGGCACCTCCAACACTGGGATGGACAACCCCGATGAGGGCATGGAGCAGAAGGACAACACGCAGACTATGAGGCCTCCGTGCTGCGGGGCCAATGGACCAGCAGGGACCATACCCTCCCCCCATCCCCAATAGAAGGGCTTAGGCATGACACCAGGGTGGTCACGCACACACCCCTACGTGGTTCATGGAGGAGGGAGGAGCAGGGCCTCTTGGAATTAGTGGCAGGTCCGTTCAAGCCCAGGGAGGGTGCAATCAGGTAGGAATATGTGACCCACCCCCAACAGATAGGGTTTAGGCAGGAGGCCCCTATTCAGAGTGAAGAGTAGGGGGGCCCAAATTGGCCCACAGGAGCGGGCACAGCGACCCAGGTAGAATATTCCACTGGCTTGGCTCCCCCGATGGGGACAACCGGTGACACGGGGGGACCCCCAGATCCACTGAGGGTTCCTGACCTCGCCCAATACCAGGGACAGAGGGTGGGGAGGATAGCCCTGGCTGTGCCCGAGCGGGTACCCTTGGTAACCCTGCCAGGCATGATGTGTCTGGCGAGATATCATTGTTAGCAGGTGACGAACCCCCCAATGACCCGGAGGTGCATGCAAGAACCCGGGCAACAAGATTGTAATGCAGATTACGCCATGTGGCAAAGGATCATTGCTCTCGAGAATGTGCTTAGGGAGGACCCTGCGGGGCAAGCGGAGAAGAGCAGCAGCAGGGGACCTGAGAGGAGTGGGCCACAGCAGGATATGGTGTATGGTGAGTACATTACATATGGAGGGCGGGCACCCACCGACATGGAAAGGGTGGAGTGGAACCCCGTGAGGGGGGACATGGTAGGAACAAAGTGCAGGGAATGGGGGCAGTGGTTCCCACATGGGCCCACAGGAGATGGGGGGATCAGGCAGGCAGGGTTAGCCCAACCCATGCCAGTAGTGTGGGTGCAAGACACTACAGGGCCACGGTTGTTGATAGTAAATGGGGCCTGGTCATGGGTGTGCCCAGCCATGCCTCCCATGGGGGAACCAGGGGTTACTAGACCTCCCACAAGTAGTGAACCGGTTAGGAGCACAATCACTGAAGTGAACACTGATCCCCCGCAGGTGGGGCAAACTTGGCACAAGCTGTAGCTGGGGCTGGAATGCCAGCAGTGATCCGCCCCCCAGGCGGGGTTATCGCTGATGTGGTGGCCTCGTTTGGGAGCCATTTAATGCTTGCAAACAAAGAAAAGATATGGCAGGGGGAATATGTAGACCTGTACGCCTTATTGTTTAGTGACACAATAGTGGATCACTGTGAACCTGATGGGGAGAAGGACAAAGAGAAATTCAAGTACCCTAAAGTGGACAGAAATTGGGCCAACTGGACCTCTGCATTTGCCGTATATATGGGGGTCATAATGCAGGCAGACCCAGGGCATGGGTTGGAGCTCCATAAATATGCAGATATAGTCTGCAGAGCCCATGGAACTGGTCCTCCAGGAGCTTGACTGTGCTACGATGAAGCGTTCCCTCATAGGGCAGTGAACACTCCAGGCCTTCATTGGGACAACCACATCCCAGATATATGGTTAGAATGTATGGTTGATGCCACAAGGGCACCCAAGTCAGACAGCGAGCATCCCCTAGTTCGTGGGGGGGGGGGGTCCAGCTAATGAACCATACCGGGGTGAAGGTCAGAGAAGGGAACAGGGAGGACCCGGCCTATGTTCAGAATACAACAAAGCCAGCCAGTGTAACAGGTCCTAGTGTAGATTTCGCCACGCATGCTCCAGTTGTGGTGGGGGGCACCCTGAGAGCACATGTTATCTGTCCCGACAAAAGGGAGGCAGAGGCCATTATGGCACGGGTGGTGGGACAGGGAAAGGCGGCCAAGGAGCAACCACAGGGTCCTGTCCTCAAAAGAGGCCCACCACCAATTAAAATTAATGCCCTTGAGAAAGCCCTGAAGGCGCACCCAAATAGGGCCGAAGTAGAGTATGTGGTGCAGGGTTTTCGGAACGGTTTCATAATACCAGCTGGTCCAGTCGAATGACACGTACAAGCCAAGAATCTCAAATCCACAGAAGGTCGCGAAGACCTAGTGAGGAAAAAAACAGAGAAAGAGGTGGCAGAGGGCAGAGTCACAGGCCTCTTTGAACCCCCTCCCCCCCCCCATGCATGACCTGGTTCTGTCCCCATTGGGTATAGTACTCAAGAAAGCCCAGGGAGAATTTTGGATGATCCACCACCTGTCCTATCCTCGGGGCGTCTCAGTAAATGATGCGATACCGAAAGAACTGGCAATGATCAGGTATGCATCCTTTGACGTGGCGGTCAAAAAGGCAAGGAATATGGGAAAGGGGGCACTGCTGGCTATTTCTGATGTCAAATCAGCATTCCGCTTGCTCCCAGTGCACCCCAGCAGTTTCCACCTCTTGGGGTTCCATTTTGAAGGGAAATATTATGACCGAGCAATGCCCATGGGGTGTTCTATATCCTGCTCAGCATTTGAATGATTCAGTTCACTAGTTGAATGGATATTCAAGCAACAGTGGGGGGGGGAGATGACTTGACCAAATATTTGGACGACTTCTTGATTATAGGCCCCCCTAGGGTGGGGGAATGTGTAACCGCATTGTGCCTATTTCAGGAGATGGCCAACGAACTCAGAATCCCCCTTGCCCCGGAGAAGACGGAGGGTCCCTTAACAAGAATCACTTACTTGGGCATAGAATTGGACACCGAACAAAAATTATCTAGACTGCCTGAAAATAAATTAGATGACTTAAGATGGAAGATCCGAGAATGTATGTTCTCCCGAAAGATCACTGTCCGGACCCTGCAGTCCATAGTGGGTTGCCTCAATTTCACATGCCAGGTTGTAGCACCTGGCAGAGCATTCTTGTCCAGACTGTACAAAAAACTAAAGGGAGAGCTGCCACCCCACTATAGAATCAGGGTGACCCATGACAAGAAGCACGACCTCAAGTTGTGTCTTGATTTCTTGGCTGAATAAAACGGGGTAAGCTTTTGGAGAGACCGGTGGTTATTACACAGTGATCTTCAGGTGCATTCCACTGCTGCCAGTGGAGCGGGGTTTGGGGTGTACTTTAGGACGCGATGGTATGCTGAGCCTTGGCCACTGGGTTGGCATGAGGAGGGTGTAATGAAAGACCTGACCTTTTTAGAGCTGTTTCCCATAGTGTTAGCAGTACTGCTGTGGGCTGAACAGTTTGCCAATCGCACAGTGTTATTCTGGTGCGATAACATGGCAGTAGTTCTTGTAATAAACACCTTGTCTTCTCATTCACCCCGGGTCATGACACTTGATTGTCGGGGTGTGACTGCAGAACATTTTTTTTACAGCCCAACATGTCCCCGGCATTGACAATGGCATAGCCAATGCCCTCTCTCCCTTTAAGTTCAAGCAATTCCGGGAACTAGCGCCGGAGGCCAGAGAATTCCCTGACCCCCTGCCACTGAGGGCATGGAGCCTTGGGAACTTGAACTGCAGAATATCGTTCAGGGATCCCTGGCCCCCATAACCCAGGCAGCTTATGGTAGGGCATTCCGGGAGTTCCAGGCGTTCAGGACCAGTAAGGGATGGGCTTTCCCATTGCTGAGCCAGAAGTCTTACAGTTTGCCATGGCGATCTGCTGCAAATGGTTAGCTGTGGGGAAAGATAGCCGCCCTCACTTTTGTTAGCAGGATGAAAGGATACCCTCACCAGATAAAGGTTTTTACATAAAACACATGTTGGAAAGCTGGGCTAGGTCTGTACCGGCCCCCAATAATGCCCGTGCCCCCATAACCACCCCTATATTAGTACGAATCATGGGAACTTTGCCTGACGTCTGTCACGATGCTTTTGAGATGCAATTGTTTACCATTGCATATGCCATAACATATTTTGGAGGATTTAGAATAGGCGAGGTGGTACCATCATCCTGGTGTGACCTTTCCAGCCGGGCCGTCAGTATAGACGATCTTACATGGACACCCGAGACCTTGATGTTGAGGTTGAGGTGATCAAAGACAGACCAGAGGAGTAGGGGAACTAACGTTGAATTGTTCAAATGCGGGTCGAAAGGAATATGCCCAGTTGAACAAATGAGGAGGTATATAGCCATATGCCCGCAGGTGACTGGAATTTTTTTAGACATAAGAACACGACCCGTTGACATGTTATCAGTTCAATGCAGTACTCAGGGCTGCACTGTCCAAGTTGGGTCTCCCCGCAGATGATTTCGGGTCACACTCCTTCAGGATAGGGGCTGCAACAACTGCTGCAGCAGCAGGCTTGCCAATCGAGGCGATTAAGTCAGTTGGGTGGTGGTGGTGGTCTGGTGCCTACAAGAAGTATGTAAGGCCTTATCGGTAATAACCAATTGTGTCTCCAGTGCACAGGACCTAGGTGCACCGAGGAGGAGAAACGAGTGGTGTGGATCGTGAGCCACAGCCTGGTGCGTTGGGTCAGGAATGCTGCCAAAAAGACTAACTGGGGCCTCCAATTTGGATTGGGCGACAAGGCGATTATTAGGTGGTATGGAATGGGAGGTATGAGATGGAACCAGTTGCTCCCGAAGTTGAGGGCACTCCACGGGGAATCAGCACCGTAAATTCTAGTAGTTCATTTACATCCCAGCTAGAAAAGGGGTTAACTTAATAATTAGAATTAAACAGGATATGTTGAAGGTTAAAAGTTTATTTGAAGGGGTTCATATAGTTTGGACTAGTTTCGTTCCTCGACTTAAATGGGGCAGGGCTAGTAAGCCGGCAAAAATTGATAAAGCAAGAAGGAATATTAACCATGAAATGGCAAAATGAATAGTGGGCATAGGAGGAACAATTATTTGGCTTGTAGACATTGTATATGGGCGTACTGACCTGTTTCGTGGCAATGACGTGCATCTGTCCCCAGCAGGAAACGAAATTTATTTGGCAAAATTGGCCCACCACTTGAAGGAATTGTTGATTGTATAGGTGGTGGGTGTCGGGGGAGGCCGGGAGTGGCTATCCCTTTGTGGCGGGGGTTCCAGTATGCTATAGTAGGCTAAATAGGTAAGAATAGGATAAGATGAGTCACCTCCTTAAGAGATGGGGAGGTGACACCCTGTGCCAGGCTGAGGCAGCACACACTGGGGCTATGACCCTGGTAGGTACCGCAGTTGGGTCAGTAAGTACATGCACTGTCTGCTGGCTTAGCGGGTACTCACCTCCTTACTCAAGGCCATAGTTGGGCCGCTCCCCCTTTCGGCCAGAGCCAGGGTGCTGTTGAAGGGGAGCTTCGGTTTGGGGATGCTGACATGGGAGGGCCCATCCCGGTCAGTACCCCAGTTAATATGTATTTAAGTAACTAGCATACTGGACCCATATTGCTTGTGCAATCATCCACCGGCCTTGATGATTATGTTGAATAAGGAGTGCAGCCAGTTTTTAAAACCAGTATTTGGTCTCTGTCTCTCATTGGGGGCGGGGGGTGCGCCGGCAAACATAAAGGAGCAATCTGGGGTAGGGGGAGCGTGAGGGGTTAGGGAAGGCCTTGTGGAAGAGGCAGGAATTTAGGAGCGATTTGAAGCTCACAAGGGATGGACATGAATATATTCATGGGCTAGTGGTTCAGTTGAGACCCAGATTCAGTTTCCTGTTCTGCCATATACTTCCTATGTTACCTTTGACAAGTTACTCAGCCACAGTCTTCAAATCACTTAAGTTGGCGTAGTCCTGGTGATTTAAATAGGACTACTTCAAAATCAGGTGTTTGAGGAATGTGGTCCTAGTCTCTCTGTGCTCCAGATACCCATCTGTAAAGGGCGATAATAGAAGTGTTCTGGCTCACAGAGGGTTATGAGAATATATCTACTAAAGACACATGTGGCTATATTATAGTAATGAGGCACCATATTATAGTAATGAGAGCCAATAAAGGCAGAAATCTATTCAACTCTCTGTTTCGAAATCAAAATCACTCATGGATCCCTGTGGCTTTGGGCACTTTGGTTCTTCAGACCAGATTTGGAGGGTCCATTGAGGGTCATCTAGTCCAACTCTCCTGCTTGAATGCAGGATGGCTACAGCTATAACATCTCCAACAGATGACTGTCCAGCCTGTTTCTGAAACCCTCTAGTAACAGAGAGTCTACAGACTTCCTAGGCAACTTGTTCTACTGCTGCACAGCTCCTACTGCTGAGGTTTTTTTCCTAATATTTAACCAAAATCTATCTTCTTGTAACTAAAGCCCATTATTTCTAGTCCTGCCCTCTGCAGCAACGCAGAACAGCTCCTTGCCGGCTTCTTGATGGCAGCTCTTGAGATATTTGAAGACTGCTATCATGTCTCCCCTTAGTCTTATCTTTGCTAGGCTAAACATACCCAGTTCCTTCAACCTTTCCTCATAAGACTTGCTTTCCAAACCTTTATCATCTTTTGTTGCCCTCTTCTGAACCTGCTCTAATTTGTCAATGCCCTTCTTAAAATGAGGCCCCCCAAACTGGCCACAGTACTCCAAGCGAGGTCTGGCTAGTGCTAAAAAGACTGGAGTTATTACTTCTCTTAACTTGGAAACAATGCATTAGAAAAGAAAGCCATTATTGTTGATAATACATTTAAGATTACATAGCACCTGCCATCTTTAAGGATCCCACAGCATTTTTCACAGTGCAGGCTCAATTCTGTTCTCATTTATACCTATGCAACTTCAGCTGTCTTTAATTACAGAGCAGAATTTGGTCAGGTAAAAAGAGGGATCCATCCATCCCTGAAATGTGCTGGTGTGGCACTCAGCAGCATGCAGTGATAGCAATGCTACTTACCCAACAGATTCAGGAGGGGGAGGTGAAGAATTACATTTGCTGTTCAAATTACAGGGGGAATTTTAAGTAGGCTGAATGTAATTACCTGAAATGGAATCATACATTATACCCCATCACACCATTCTCTATTAAAGTTTAAAACATGACTTACACTTAGCTTAGCTGGAGTGAATTTCTGCATGGAGTTAATTTGGTAACTTCTCTTTGAAGGAAAGGGACAGATTCATGAACAGCAGACACTGTAAGTAGCACTGAAACAAATATTCACTATGAATACCATACTTGATGAATTTGCCCAGTTAGCTTTGGGTCTGCATGAATGAAACACTGTTCCTGTGCCAATCTGGTCAGGGCCTGCCATACATACTCCTTCTCTGCCCAGTACTGTGGGGGGATTGCTGTTGTGGTCTAACACTGACTCCTCCAGATACTTCTCCACTGTCATCTCCACACTGTCAGGCTCCTTCTGCTCCTACCTGCTGCTGCTAACCTCCTACCCAATTGCCTTTGCCCACACTGCCTGCCCTGCCATGGTCCAGTGGGTGATGGGCCTGGACATTGAGGAGCTGCTGCTGCTGCTGCTGCTGGTCCCTGCTGTCAGAGTTACTGATGGGTGTGCTCTGTATATCCTCCCTTCTGCTGCTGCTTTGTCCCTCCTTATGGCCCTGCTGCCACCGCCATATAGCCCCCTTTACTGTTCGCACCCTCTCCACCAGAGAATGCTTCCTCAAGGTGAAGTCTGCCGTGCGAGATGCCACACTTTATTTCACCCTGGGGTCTAGCATGGTGGACAGAATATAGACCTCCTTACCAATCAGGCGGTCAAAGTGAATCTTGAGCCCCTTCTTCAAACTTCGTACCAGGGCCACCAGCTCTGGTACAAGGTGCCACTCTGCCCACCCCCCGGTCAGCCAGAAAGTCTGCCATCTGCCTGACCATTCTATGGGGGTGACTTGGCTCAGGGTGGCCGTTGCTGCACTTAAGAGTCTCCATCACATCCTTAAAGGGCTTAAAGATGTGCACGTCTAGACCATCATGACCAATTCTTCCTTGCCCTAATGGACTCGCCACCCCAATCTCTCCCTCAAGGGCTACCTCATGCAGGACCTACTGCTTCTCCACCAGACACTCTAGCATGAGCTAGGTTGAGTTCCACCTTGTACTGACGTCCTGCATGAGGCAGTGCTGCTGTGTCCCTAGCTCCATCTGCTTCCCCCTCAAGAGGTGCCCACCCTTACACACTCCTATTAAAATACCCTGTGATTTTTCTGCCCTTCTCAATCAGCAGGGTAAGGGGACTGCTGCTTTCCATCTCCCTACTTCTCCCCCAGGGCCAGAGCATACATCACCACCAAGTGAAGGGTGCTGGCAGAACAGGGAATGTGCTGCAAACCAGCATTCTGCACTGCCCTCTTCATGTTGACCACGTTGTCACTGACTACAAACGCCTTGGTGAAAAGTGCTTCTTCCCTTAACACCCCTCCACCATGTTGTCCAAGGCTCCCCTTATGTTGGCGGAAGCGTGGCTCTTGTCCATGACCTTGGTGTGAAGCAGGGCCCACCTGTACCCTGCCTGTTTTCTCTGTTGCCTCCTTTTAATGTGTTATAATTGTTTTTATTGTTGGACGTCACCCTGACCTGCCTGTGGCAGGAGGGGCAGGGTAATAAGTTTTTAAAATAAATAAATAAATAAAATAAACTGATGGGACCTACTTCTGCTGCTCATTGGCCAGAGATACATCCATCAGGTCCTTCCCCTCCTAGTTCACGAGTTCAACACTGGGCATTTTTACACACATGTTAAAGTTCCGGATTTTTCAATCTTCTGGGTTTCACAAGTCCACAAGTAAGTTCTGGATGCATTCTTCACACAAACACTGCCCTGAGGCAACCTAAAGTAGCTGCAGCTGTAGATGTGACAGGCTGCCATGGAAACCAAGTGATCACAAAAGGTATACAAGTACAGGGTCAATAATCAACAAATCCGACTACAACTGTACAAGATAGCAAGTATGAACCACAGAGATAATTAATACAGATGGGCTGTAATAGTGAAGACCCTATCAGTACAGTAGTCACAAAAGTCAAAAGATACAATGGACAAACCAAATCCCAAATTCCCCAAAACCAAGTATGCAGAAATATATACCGTGGGTGAAGGTTCAATACCAAGTATGCAGAAATAAAATTCAAAAACTTCACTGACGGTAGAGGTCCAACATTTCACTTAAACAAGCTTCTTCGAGGATAAATATCAAAGATCCTGCAAAGTCTGGAGGAGATATAAACGTATCCTCAAGGGTATCTGTTGCCACTCTGATAAATATTTTAAATCCTGCAATGCCTGAGGAAGATATAAACGTATCCACAAGGATGTCTGTTGCCGCTGCAAAAGGTCTCAACTATCAAATTTACATTACAATCTAGTGAACTTAAAATTAATTTTGTGGTTCTTCGGGATTTTTTGGGCATTGAAAAATTGAAACCCCTGGTTAATCCAAAGGAACTTTATGGAAAGAGAGAATTTTTGGATCCTCACTTTAGACACTACACAACCATGAGGGTTGAATGATCTTATCGATTCTATTGTTTAACATGGGGAACATAAACTGCATTACCTGAGTGTTCTCCAGGTCAACTGGCCAAGGGAAGGCAGAAGACACATCGAGCAGGTGATTAATTAGAGTAATGAGGCTAATTGGATCAGGGGTTCCCATTTTCCCACCTGTTCCTTATCTGAAGGACAGTGAGAAGCATGTGATTAGGATAGACACCAGTAAAAATGCAAAGCTGCAGCAGCGGGAAGAAGCTTGGAGCTAGGGTCCCTAATGCTTTGAAGCAGCCAGCTATAGGCAGCTCTTGAAGGAACCAATGCATGGGGCTTGAAGTAGCTGGCGTTAGATAGCCTATCAAGGAGGGGAGCTGAAAATTAAATTCTCGACCACAAAACAGGTTAGTAAATGCACAGAAGGAGAAAGTATGTAGCAACAAAAAAGTTCTTTCTATGGTTTGCATCATTGATTTAGGATATGAGTTCAGCGCACTATACTTTTGCCCTGTGTTAGGAGGAACTCTATTATCCCCAGAAAAGGAACGGTTTGAGCTATCTGGCAGCCCATACATGGCATAGGGTGAGTTTAATTGAATCGATGAGAAATTAGCTGCTGCTGTGGCTCTTACTAATGAAGATAAAAAGGGAGGTGTTTCCACCCTGGAGGGGAAAGTTCCCAGCTTGTCCATTAACAATGCTTTTTCAGTGAAAAGGGAGCCGGGGGCTAGGCAACAGGGTTTATTATATAAGAGATTATTTATCCTTGTTTAAATTGTGTTTGGTCCATAGGGCAACTAAGTATTGTGTTTTGAGACCTTTTGGAGCGGCAACAGACATCCTCGTGGATATGTTTATATCTTCCCCAGGCATTGCAGGATTTTTTATATTTATCAGAGCGGCAACAGTTACCCTTGAGGATATGTTTATATCTCCTCCAGACATTGCAGGATCTTTGATATTTATCCCTGAAGAAGCTTGTTTAAGCGAAACATTGGACCTCTACCTTCAGTGAAGTTTTTGAACTTTATTTCTGCATACTTGGTATTGGACCTTCACCCACGGTGAAGCTTTTGTATATATTTCTGCAAACTTGGTTTTGGGGAATTTGGGATTTGGTTTGTCCTTTGTATCTTTTGACTTTTTGTGACTACTGTACTGATAGGGTCTTCAATATTACAATCCATTTTTATTAATTATCTCTGTGGTTCATACTTGCTATCTTGTACAGTTGTAGTCGGATTTCTTGATTATGGAAACCAAGTGACCACAGCTGCCTGGAGCAAAGCAGTTTACCAGGAAAACATTTTACACACACAAGTTCTGGGAGAAGTTCTATGCAGAAGTTCAAAAATCAGGCTGTTTATGATCTGGGTGAGTGATTTAGACACACAGAAAGTTTAGGACGTAACAGCAAGCATCCAGGAGAAATGTGTGTGTAAAAACACCCATTGTTTCTGGCTCCAAGATGTCCCCTCTCCAAAAACACAACCCCAGGCAAGAACAAAGTGAATAACAACTTTCATTATTGTTATTGGTTTTGTTATTTTTTTGTCATTATTTTTATTGCAGTAACGAAAACAAAAACAATTTTTGTTTTTGATATAACGAAAACGACATGCACACTCCGATGTGAAATATGCCAATTAAGCTCATCTCCCAAGGAACTTCATCAGGCAGGTCAGCTATTAAGTCCTGGCTGGAATTTAAAGCAGCTTCATAGCTACTCAGTCAGATTTCACCTGGACAGTCCAGGAACTGGGAGTTCTTGTATGTTGTCCAGGTTGAGATTTCAAATGTCTGGAAATCAAAGGCTAAGAACCAGCATTACTGCCTATGGTTTGGGGCATCCAAGTTTTGGAATGTGGACTCAGGGTGCAATGGTTCCTTCTGTAGTCAGGCCTGTGTTTTTGTTTTCTGTCTATCCTGGTACTCTGAAGTTCTGACTCCCCTGGTTTCCAGCTCCAGAAGAGCAGGAAGGAGGATTTTGGTGCTGACAGTAACCTGTGGGGGGCTTAAGTGCTTGAACCAAGCAGGACTCCAGGCTCGTGAGACATTGGTTCGTGCAGGCTGCAGTTAGAGGGGGAAGGGAGCAAAAGAGTGAAACTGCTTGCCAGACCAGCTCCATCCTCTGCCTCCAGCTACCCTGCAACTCCATTCCCCACCTACATCCACCACCTGCTGTCATATATCATCCACTTACATGCTCCACTTCTGCCCCTCCTGCTGTTGGACAGACTCAATGTTAGGAAATTTATTTATTTACATTTAATATCCCACCTCTCTCACCTCTGGCGACCCGAAGCGGCTTACAACAACACAACCAAATACAATAAAACAATATAAAATACAATACACTAAAAAATATCAAAAACATATTTTAACTGGGCTAGTTAAAATCCACATACACTAACATGGATCATGCAAGTGAATATTAACACTGCCTGATTTTCTTCCCTTGGACAGGTAGCAATACTAAGGATCTTGCCCATATGGGGTATTTTCAGATGTTACAAGATCACAGACAATCCCATGTGGTGGCGGATGGTCCAGTAACGTCTGGTTGCTCGCCGCCAGATGTTCACCATAGTGAACCACCGGCTGTGAGCAAAATAATCACACTTTCAAGGATGGTCCGGGCACCATCCCTGAAAGCGTGGTTAATTGAACCATGGCCTGGAATCGGTGAACGGTAACATCTGTTATCGCTGCCAATTCCGGGCTGTGGCCCAGACCCCGAGACAGAATCGGGCGCAGCCGCCGGATTGGCCGCTGCGCCCGCCCGTCTTCAGGAGGGCGGGCGGCTGGCGGAGTGGGGCGTGCGGGGCTGTGTGGCCACACATTACGCCGCACAACCCCTTCCCCTCCCCAGATTCCCCGCCGGAATCAGCCGGCTCATCTGTTGACGGGCCGTTCTGATTCCAGCCAGGAATCAGAAAGGTGATTCCGTGACGGGGCCAATAGGTACCCCGTCATGTCTGAAATCACTCATGGAGAATACCAGGATGACTCCCTGCAGTAGCCTACCCCTTATTCATAAACATCTGCACACACACATTCATGCCTGTGCTTATTGTAAATAACTAAATGACAGTTCTTGCTAGGCCCATGCATTATGATTATTATTTTTTGCATGCCTACAAGACTCAGATCTTCAGAACTTTATCCTTCCTGAATTAAGAGACAAATGTTGTAAATCTTATTTCTACCAGGGCTCACTCCTTTAGCCATTCACAAATGACCTGACCAGACGTACTTGACATGCCAATGCATAGTCCCACAGTGTTTCAAAGGAGACACTGGGTCCTCCAGTGTTTCAGAAGAGGCATCCGGAGTATTGCCTAATGCCTACTGTGGCTCATCGGGCAAGCTTGGTAGGCAAGGGAGGTGAGGATGAAAAAATGTGTCAGGAAAATGCGAACAGGGTTACAAATCCTCAAAGGTCTGCTGGCCATACCTAAGGGGGTTCACTACAGACTGAGATTTTCTGCTTTAGAAAGTCAGAATGGAAAAGATCACACAAAGGAAGCATGAGAAAAAAAAATCTCCTTTTGCTTCCAATTTCTACACAACAGCAATGCTAAAGATCAACATTAAATAAAGGAGAGAAATATTACAGGCCACATCAAGAGGACATTATGGGCCAGATGTAACTTGCTTTGCCACAAAGCCTCATTAAGAGGCCTCATTCTGCGTGGGGAACTGCTATAGGAATATGCCAAGCTCAACTTGGGTAGAGGGAGGAATTGTGACAGGGAATAAAAATGGGTTACTGAGGCATCTGTGTGCCCTGGCAATCCCTTGAAAAACCTTTTGATATTTTGGGGAGCTAATGCCTGAATAGTGGGAAGACATAAATCCAGTTTAATGCCATCTTTACCCAGAACATCTAAGCTATATTGGGCACAGGTTGGATGCAGTTTCCAATCCAGCTCTTCCATTTTGGCATGAAATGGTGGCAGTGGGTGTTTTTAGACACACATTTCTCCTGGATGTTTGCGGTAACATCCAGAACTTTCTGTGTGTCTAAATCACTCATCCAGATCTTAAACATCTGGATCTTTTAACTTCTGCATGAAACTTCTCCCAGAACTTTTGTGTGTAAAAGGTTCTCCTGGTAAACTGCTCGAGGCAGCTGTGGTCATTTGGTTTCCATGGCAGCCTGTCACGTTTACAGATGCGGCTACTTTAGGCTGCCTCAGAGAAGTGTGTGTGTAAAAAATGAATCCGGAACTTATTTGTGGACTTGTAAACCCAGAAGATTGAAACATCTGGAACTTTAACTTGTGTCTAAAAATGCCCAGTGATGAGATTCATTTCCATTTATTTATTTTTTGGACCTGCTCACCCTTCCCTATGAATTACTATGATGTTATATGCAGAACACATCTGAGAAGCCATACATACATTAGTTTGCACCCACCTTGTGAAGCCGTTAACATGTAGTTTCTAAGTATAACATCAAGAATTGTGATTATACGTAAAATATGCATTATTGATGTAGCATGTGAATGATACACTACTGATCGTGTGAAATAATGAATTATGCTAACCTCTACCAAAACAAAACAAAATCTGTTAATTAATCCATAGCAATGTCTTTGCCATCTCCTACTGTAACTCTGCATGACCGTAGCTAGGCTAAAACATCTTGGCCAAGCTCCCAGAAAGTCCCCATATTGTCTGTAGGAGAATACAGATAGCTAAAAACAAGTAAATCTTTGGCTCTGAGCATCTGGAATGAGATCTGAGTGACATATATGAGTGTGTTGAGCTGGGAAGGAGAGAGAACATCTAGGCCAATTGACTGGTTTTAGAATGTAACAACAGCAGGTAACGTTATACATTAAATGCAGGAGTTCTCCTTCCTCATCAACTCAGCTGAGTGGCATGTGGGCTGGGAAGAAGCAGGGAACAGCCAGGAGACTGGACTAGAGGAGCAGGAGCCCCAGCCAGTGCGGTGAGACAGCCCAGGGAGTTGGGTAGCCCATCGGGTCACATTCGGGTACCAGTTGGTGCCCAAATTTCACAAGGTGCCCAACTGGCCAGGCTCCTGGTTGCAGCTCTAATCTAGTCCTACGTGGAGTGCAGAACTTGGTGCAAGGGGTAATGGTGTTGGAGCCACTTGACAAGAGTGATCACAATATAAACAAAATTATACACACTTACAGTAGGGATAATGACTAATAAAACTACCCCAGTAACATTTAACTTTAAAAGGGGGAACTATGCAAAAATGAGGAAATCTGTTAGAGGGAAACTAAAAGGAGAAGTTGTGTTGATTAAATGTCTGCAAGAAGCATGGAGACTATTTAAAAACACTTTCTTGGAAGTCCAGATTAAATGTATTCCACAAATAAAAAAGGTAGCAATAGGACCAAACGGCTAAATGGTGAGGTGAAGAAGGTTATTAGAGCCAAAAAGGTGACTCTAAAACCTCTAAAAAGTTTAAAAAGTGGCTCTAAAAAGTTTTTAAAATGGAAAGTTAGTTCTAATGAAGAAAAAAGGAAGAGCATAAGCGTTGCCAAATTAGATGTAAAATGTTAATAAGGCAGGCCAAGAGGGACTCTAAAGAGCAACTTGCCAAAGATGCAAAAACTAATAATAAAAACCTTTTCAAGTACATCAGAAGCAAGAAGCCTGCTAGAGAGTCGTTTGGGCCAATAGATGACCAGGGGCGCTCAGAGAGGATAAGGACATTGCAGAGAAACTGAATGAATTATTTGCTTTGGTCTTCACTGCATGGCGGAGCATCTTTTGTTGTCACTCTGCTACTCTGCTCTGGCCCACACTCCTGTATCCACTGCCCTGCATTGTTTCAGGTTGTTTTCCATTGTAGTAGCTTGTGGATTGTCTTTGCCTTATCCTCACTATCTTGCCTTCCCTTTGTGTGTCCTTGCTGTTCCTTGCTTTGGACTAATTTCTTCCCCTTGTCCCAAAAACTCTGTTTGGCCTCGTTCCTTCCCTTTGGCCCTAAATCCACTTTTGGTCTTGTTCCACGTCATTGCCCCCATGCCTGTTTGGTCTCACTCTTCCTGTTTGTCTCACTCTTTTTCTTTAGTCCTCAATCCTTGTTTGGTCTCATTCCTTGTTCTTCTTCAGATCTAAGCACATTGTTTCCCTTTTAGCCTCCTGGCCCACATGTGCCCTTCCTGTTTCCTTGTTCCCAACCTCAGTGATGAGCCACATGCTGTCTGAGGCCAGAAAATCTGGCCTTCTATGCTGAGCCTTGCTCTCCTCCAGAGCAGAGAACAGCTGAGAGGTCTTCCTTCCCTTGTTTTTACCCATTGTTGCCCACAACTCTGCCTTGTCCTAGCTCTGTCCCTTCTCTTATGTCTCCATTCCTTGTTCCAAAACCCCTCCCCCTAATACTATCGCTAAAATCTGACACTATACCTGAGGATTGGAGGGCAGTGAATGTAACACCAATATTTAAAAAGGCTCCAGAGGTGATAATGGAAACTACAAACTGATGATCCTGACGTCGGTGCCGGGCAAAATGGTGGAAAAGGTTCTTAAGAAGAGAATTACAGGGCATATTGTTAACATGACATAATGGGGAAGAGTCAGCACGGATTTAGCAAAGGGAAATTGTGCCTCACTCATCTATTGGAATTTTCTGAGGATGTAAATAAGCATGTGGATAACAGTGAGCTGGCTTATATAGTGTAACTGGATTTTCAGAAGGTGTTTGATAAGGTCCCTCATGAGAGACTCTTGAGGAAATTAAATAGGCATGTGATAGGAGACAGTGTCCTATCATTAGGGCTGAGATGAGAGTAAGTGTTCCCATTCTGAAGGGAAAATAATGAAATTTTGGCATCGCTTGCATATGTCCAGTGGTAATTCATCAGTTTTGGGTGATTATATGCTTCTGCCATTTCTTGTAACTTTTGTCACTTTCAAGGACTTTTTTTTCACTTTCCATACATTTTACAACAGTTTTACAGCAGTTTTGGCCATTTCCAGCACTTCCCCAGTGTTTAGCAAGCAGGTTTCCATCTCCACAGCCCCTAGGGGTTGCATGCGGGGCATATACGGGAGTTAGGGTGTGCATTTTATTTTTGTTGTTATGATTAAAAATAGGGATCTTTAATTTTCATTATTGAATAATGAAAATGAAAGAACATATCGAAAGAATTTCATGTTGTTATTATGAGTTAATAGGAAAAACTGATAAACACATTTCTGGCTGTAACATTTTTGTCTTTCATCTGATATGGATAGAACTTGGCAGGATTGTACCACCCATAGAGTGCATTATGTTTGCTAAATTTTGGAAAATTTGGTTAAAAGAACCTGATTTTATAAGCAGTTGAGATCTGTCATTTTATGAAAATCTGTGTACACATTCCTGGCTGTAACATTTTTATCTCCCATACAATTTGGATGAAACATGGCAAGCTTATACCCCTCCCAAGGTTTACAATCTCTGAAAAAATTCATAAGGATTTGATAAAAGGTCCTGATGTTATGAGCAATTTATGTAGAAATGTATTTCTGGCTGTAACCGTTTTTTTCATCCATTTTACATGGAATTTGGCAGGATTGTATATCAGACCTTCAGGGTCATCTCTGCCAGATTGTAGAAAGATTTGATAAAAGGTCCAAATTATATAAACAATTGAAATTTCCCTCTTGACGACTTTTGTTATTTAGGTAACTAGTACACGCAATGCAATTCAGAGACTGGCATGGCAGGAGGCAGGAGGCTGTAGAAAGGAGAGGGAGAATCCCAATAGATTGACAGACACATTTTCTGGCAAATTACTGAATGCTTCCACCTTTACAAGACCAGGGTGGGTGGTCTTCAAGGTGGGCATAGAGGGAAAATGCAAGCTGATGTTCTTTGGGCCTGCTCTTTGTCTGTGGTTAGTTCTGGCTATGGTGAGAGCATTTTCTCAGACTTTGCTGGCAGGCTTTTTTGTGTGTGCGTGTTAGAGCTCACTGTAAGAGTTCAGCTAGCTACATAAATCCAATCCCCATGCACCTGGGGTGCTGCCCAACATCCTCCTGCCCACCCCTGGGGTATTCTTTGCAAGTTGATGGACACCCCCATGCAGCTGGGGTGCCCATTGAAGCCTGTGAAAAACATCAGAGATGAAAGATCTAGCCTCTGACCCAATTGGCTTGACATTTCAAAGACACCTTGGCTGGGACAGAGATGTGATTGGTCTCTCTTAGTGCATGCTTACTTTCCAGGACCAATCCTGGGCAGCTCTGAGGTGGGCATAGAAAGGACATAACTGGGACTTAAGGCAGAGAGCAGGGGGGTAGCATCACAGCAATCAGGAGACATGGTTTACACATCCAGGCTGGCCAATTGTCATCACAATCACATCCTGCAGTACTGTGACAAAGGACATCAGAGAATCCCTTACTGGCTCTTTCCTAAGCAGATGCTTCCAACTTTCCAGTAACAAGTGAAGGAGAGGGGTTGTGGTGGTCACAGCACAGAATGATATATAGGTGACATTTCCACTGGCCAATTGGCATCACAAACTCATCTTGTACCACAGTGACAAACATAAGAGAATCCCTGTAGCTGCTGAGCAGGCTTATAACATCGGGACCAATTACGAAATCTTTTTAATATTTAGCAGAGATTATACTGAAGGTCTGAGATACAGTCCTTGCAATTGTCATGACAACTGGCTGAAATACAAAGATGATACAGCCAGAAACACATTTACATGTAAATTGGGTATAACATCAGGACCCTTCATCCAATCCTTCTGAAATTTGGCCGAGATAATAACTGTGGGGTATAATCTTTCCAGGTTTTATTCAAATTGGATGGGAGACAAATACATTCCAGCTAGAAATGTATACATAGATTTTTGTAAGGTAATAAATTCAGCTGCTTATAAAATAAGATCCCTTTATCCAGTCTTTCCTACATTTGGCACACATAGGGTGATTTCAGACATTATGAGATCACAGTGAACCATGGTGAATACCCACCTGTGGTCACTGTGGGTATTTTCAGACGATACGCTGGCCGTTGGCCCCATACCGGCACCAACGGCTTAGTTCCCCGCCGGGGTCACCCCGTAACGGCACAACAGACGTGCCGGGGGGATCCCGGCGGGGAAAGTGGGAGGGGCCGGGGCCACGTGGCGCAACGTGTGGCCGCACAGCCCCGCCCCCTCCACGCACCCCACCGCCCGCCCTCCGAGGAGACAGATGGGCGGTGGGGCCAATGCGGCCGCCGCGTCCGGCCGATCGTGCCACGGCCAGATGTTACTTTTCCTTGGCCACGGCCCAGGGTCCATTTGACCACGCTTCCCGGGACCTTCCCCCAGCTAGCCCGGGAAGCGTGGTTCAAACGAACCCCATGTGGAGATTGATCGTGGCCAACATCTGGCGCGCCGCGAACAGACGTACGGGACACTGTGACCACAGGTGGGTATTCACCGTGGTTCACCGTGTTCACGTAATGTCTGAAATCACCCATTGTCTCGAACTTCTGTTTGGCGGCCGCCAGATGTTCGCCACAGTCAATACCCGCATGGGGTCAATTTGAACCACGCTTCCCGGGCTAGCCAGGGGAATGTCCCGGGAAGCGTGGTGAAAGAGATCCCCAGTGGGAACCAAAAAAAAATAACGTCTGGCCGGGCGCCACGGCCCGGGATCACCAGCGGGATCCCGGGCCGTGGCGAATTCGGCCAGACGCTGTGGCCGCATTGGCCCTGCCACCCGCCCGTCTCCCCAGAGGGTGGGCGGCAGGGAGCGTGGAGGGGGTGGGGTTGTGTGGCCACACGTTGCGCTGCGCGGCCCCGCCCCCTCCCAGATTCCCCACCGGGATCCCCCGGCACGTCTGATATGGCATGACGGGGTCACCCCAGCAGGTGATGGATTCGTTGTTTTCGGTACAGGGCCAAGTGGCCCTGTAACATCTGAAAACATCCATAATTCCCTCCACTGGGGGTATAATTATACAAGTTTTATCAAAATCAGATGGGGAAAAAGGTTACAGCCAAATATGTGTTTTCCATTGAAACCAATGGAAATAAAAAACAAACATAAAAATGAAAACGGAACAAAGACTAACATAAATACAATGAAAATCAGTAACATTTTAATAATTAAAATGAAAGTAATAACAAAAAGGAAAGAGAGTTACTGTGCACATCCCTAACAGGGCTTAAGACCAGCCCATAGAAGCCCCATTCAATGTGCGAAAGGTATTGGAAAATGACAAAAAAGAGCAGGAAACCCAGTAAGTTTTCCGTGTTACACAAATCTTGGTGAATGCCCTCCTTCCAATGGAAGCAGCACTTGATGAGATGTTTCATTTCAGGTATACCTCTCATGGGTCGGTAACTGGTTTATTTCATTTAATTTATTTATTAATATCAACATTTTTATCCCGCCCCCTTCTGTCCAATGGCAGCTCAGGGTGGCTAACAGAATACAATAAAAAAAAGTACAAAATTATAAAATACAATTTAAAATATCAAATAAAAGTCTGAAAGCACATGAGGTCCATAAATATTCCCCTCCAACCCCCAAACCTCCTACCCACTACCCGTTCCCCCTCACCAAATGCCTGGCAAAACAGCCAGATTTTCATTGTCTATGGAAGGAAGGGAGATCCAGGGAGAGGCGAACCTCCACCAGGAGAGAGTTAAAGGATAGGAGACAAAGAGTAGGACTATATGACCATTTTTCTCAATGGAGAGAAGTAAATAGTGGAGTGCCCCAGGGATGTGTATACTGGGACCAGTGTTGTTTAATATATTTATTGATGAGCTGGAAAAAGGAATAAAAAGTGAGGTGATGAAATTTGCAGATGACACAAAGTTATTAAAGGTAGTTAAAAAAACCTGTGAGGAATTGCAGGAAGATCTTGCAAGACTGGTGACTGGGAATCTAAAAGGTAGATGGAAATTAATGTTGACACGTGCAAAGTGATGCACATAGGGTGAAAAAATCCACACTATGTGTACACAATGTCGGGTTGTAAATTAGGGGTTACCACTCAGGAAAAGAATCTTGGAGTCATTGTGGACAATACATTGAAATCCTCAGCTCAGTGTGTGGCAGCAGCCAAAAAAGCAAACAGGATGTTAGTAATTATTCAGAAAGAGAGAGAGAATAAAACTGAAAATATCACAATGCCTCTATATAAACCTATGGTGCAACTGCACCTTGAATACTGTGTACAGTTCTGGTCGCCCCTGGTCAAAAAAGATCTAGTACAACTAGAAAGGGTACAGAGAAGGACAACAAAAATGATAAAGCATATGGAATGGTTCCTGTATGAAGAGAGGTTTGATAGGCTAAGGCTCTTTAACTTGGAGAAGAGACGGCTGAGAGGAGATTTGATAGAAACTTATAAAATTATGAGTGGTGTGGAATGAGTAAACAGCGACCAGTTATTTAATCTCTCAAATAGTACCACGATTTGCCTATGGCTGTAAAATGATGATGATTGATTGATTGATGAAGAAGAAAGGGACACTCCATGAAACTAATTGGTTGTAGATTTAAAACAAATAAAATAAGCATTTTTTTCCCTACTGAGCACACAATTAAGTATGGAATTTGTTGTCAGATGAAGTGGTCAAGGCCAATAATATAGCTGGGTTTTTTAAAAAAGGATTTGATAAGCTCTTGGAAAGTAGGTTCATTAACAGCTATTAGGAAAGTAGGTTTAGGGGATATAATTTTTTACTGATGGGAGCTGGGAGTGGACAACAGGAAATGGATTGTCCCATTGTGACCTGATTGGATACTTCTCCAAAGTGACCGAGGTTGGCCACTGTCTGAGACAGATGCTGGGCTCAATGAACGATTGGTCTGACCCAGTAGGCACTACTACTAATGTTTTATGTTCACATTTCATTTTTTTAAAAAGTGAAATTGGATGAATATTCTATTTCTCATCACTTTTGCCTGAACAGTGAAGTTCAAAACTATGAGACAGCCCTGCAGAAGGTCTACTGGAGATGAAGCAAATGTCTTAAATCACTATGAATATGATCTGGTTTGATCTAAAAGGGATCTAGGTTGCACTTTGTTCCCAAACCTTTCCTTTCAGCTGAGTGAACAGAGAGGAGAGTTCCTCTAGCAAACAAAGGAGAACCAGACTGAAGGAAAAGTAATAAAATCATTGAAATGGAAAATTAGAAAGCTGTATAAATAGGCTCTTCTTCAAAGGAAAATAGGTCTTCTCTGCTATAGTGAGCATGAATAAACAATAAAAGCTCATGTCAATAAGGAAAATATACTTGCTAGAATGGGTCACCTTTCTTTTTCAATTGCAAAGATTTCATTATGAGGCAGAAGTATGGAGGCAGAGAATTATCCTTACTGGGCTCTTCAAGAGTTTTAATATCTCACTAGATTTATCAGCAGCTGTCCAGCTCCCTCCAGTCTTGTGCAGCACCATTTTTTGGCTATGAATATTTGCTAATAGGACAGGTGAGTTTTAAGCTAGAGGAGTTGAGCTTCACCTGATTTGCATTAGTAGTAGAGAAGACCAGTGTGGGGTAGTGGATTGGGTCTGGGGAAGCTAGGGTTCCAATCCTGCCCTAGCCATGAGTTCAGTAGGTTGCCTTGGGCAAGTCACAACCTCTCCACCTCAGTTCCCCATCTGTAAAATGGGAATGAGTGTGTATCTCCCTGTGTTTCCCCTCACCATTCTCCATCATAGATTACAAGCCCACTGAAAATGTTTCCAAAATCAATCTGTGACTTTAAAGTGCTGCATATGCCTTTTATCACTATCGAAATGAGGAGAAGAGCTGAAAGGTACAAAGACTGAAAAGAAGCTATCACACCATGGAAAGATACAGGAAGAGCTCGTTCCCTGTGTGTACAGCAGCAGCAAAAAAAGGAATAAAAATACTGAAATAACCAAAACCAAACAAATACTCAAACAAGTAGAATGGTGAATATCCATTTCAACTGCAGATATTAATTAGGTAGCTATCCAAAAATTTGAATAATATCCACAGATTCAAAATCCACTATCTTTTCCATGCTAATTTACGGACTTAGGAACAAATCCTCCCCCTCTGGGCATATTTTTGTACGAATAACCTGTAGGTAGCCCAGGACAAAGCTAGAAAGCAAAAGCTCTGTCAGAAGGCAGATTCAAAACTAGAATCCAAACTCCAATGTTGGGTCCAAAAGGGAGTCAGGAGGCAAGGGTTGGTGTAAAGTGAATACACACTTGAATCCAAAAGTAGCATACAAAGGGTGAAAGCAGATGTGACGGTGGCTTGCTGTGGCCTGGGACTCCCTGGCATGTCTGTTTATGCACCACCTGATGTTAGCTCAGAACTGCCCCGGGGTAGGTAGGCGGCTAACCTGGGCTGCATCCTTTGAAAATCTGTGTTCAGCCCTGCCATACTCACCTCAGTGCAGTGGCCACCATGGCTGGTTGCCATGACTGTCTGCCGACTGACATGAAGGGATCACGGTGCTGGGAGTAGGATGGGGACATTCTTTTAGCTCCCTACTCTACCCGGACCATGAGAACAGTGGGACGGCTCTCTGGCCATGAGCACGTTTGTTCGGTGCCTTCCCTGACCTGGGCCATGTTGGCTGCAGTTTCCCACCCTGGGCTGGGGAGCCACCACGCCACCCGCATGTCTGTTTTTATCCAAAGTTGCTCAGATAACCTCCTGCTTATACTATTTAGTCCAAGGCAGCCAATGAGGACTCAGTCTGGGCTGGCCAACTGGAGGTCTGCTGCTAGCCAGGCTTGTGGCCAACCAACTCCTCTGCAGTAGTGTCGCCAGAGCACTTGCTTGGGGCACCTGGGTTTGAAGTCTGTGGGCCCTAACCCAGGTTACTGGAAGAGATAGAGCAATGGTCTGATATGGCAATTCATTTCTTATTCTGATAAAATTACTTCTTTCTGGCATCTCAAAGTGTTCATCTTTGTGGGAATGGAAATACCAAAAGGCAGAAGGGACAGGGAGAGGCCATTTAAATACAGGTGAATCTGCCATTGTGGGAATCTGTTGCTACTGGACAAGATAAACACAGTTTAAAGAACGTGTGTTGGATTTGCAAAGGCGGGAGATGTGTGAATGAGCCCTAAAACAAAGAAGAGCAGATTTAGTCCAAACTTTACTTGAAAAATATAACATGTAAGGGACAAGAGGTGCTGCAGGTAGATAGCATGGATGCAATAGTTATTACAGTTCTTGTACCGCTACTACCCACTTCAGGGACAAAGTCAGTGAAACTACTTGGATGAGTTGAAACTCACTTGCATAGTTAAGTGCAAGATCAGGATTCCTATGAAGATATCCAGATCTTATCTTTCTTATTATTAACACAGGAAGAGTTTTAAAACCCCAGTCTACTGTTCACAAAATCCCCCATGTTTACTACTTAACATTTCACTCAGCTGGGGCAATGAAATTAGACTCATGCCTATTTACCATCAGTTTCCCATTCTTGGGCTCAGATACTAGCAACAGGCAGGTGGGGTTTCAATGACTACAGGAAATTGCATTCCCACCAAAATTTTATAATAAAGGATGTGAATAGATTTCCATTACTGAAACATTCCTCTTTCTCCATCTATTGAAGTCAGTCACTCAGCTCTCATTGGGTGCTTTTAGACAGACAGCAACCCTGCCTCTGCTCCACCTCACCCCTCGGTGGCCCATTTTTATAATGGTGGGCTGCCAGATGTCCAGGTAGAACAGAGGTGGAGCATGCTGTCCCTGCTCTGCTCCAGCCCCACCTGAGGTGCTCTGGAACATCCAAGAGCAACGCCAGTGGAGTGGGCCGCCTAAACCCGAGGCACCTAAATCCAAGGCAGACAACTGCTTCAGCTCCCCGCTCGGCAGCGGGTTTCCCCAGGCAACACCATAGAGTTGTGGACAGAAGACTACAGCATTATGCGATTCACCTGCAGCTCTATGGTGTTTCCTTGGTTTCATGTGGGGATTCATCACAGGTCAATTCCAATCTAATTTGATGATAGAGGGGCAGAAGGACCAAGGACGATGGCACTCAAAATTTTGTAACAATAAGTGCACCGGGGGGCAGATATGGCTCATTTTGTAACTGGAAAAAAAATAAAATCATATTGACTTACATTGAGCATCATTTCTGCATTAGTCTATTGAGCTTCATTAGTTCAAGTGGCTGCATGTGTTTTTACTAACGTTAAATTTGAGTCTAACCTACTGGATAGCATCTCTTTAATGCTAGAAAGGTTTCTCTCTTGTCTGAAATAGCATCAGCTGATAGGAAGAAGTGGCTAATTGACTACCTAAATGCTGAGAAGAGAAGCAGAAGAGAGGGTGAATAACAGCCAAAGTGGAGTGAGGGGTTCAGACTCCAGGAAGCAGAATTCCTCATCATCACCTTGTGATTTTCTTCAGCTGGAAGAAAAGACAGGAGGAATATAAAGCATTTCTTAGGATGATAATGAGAAGTGCAGATTGTAAGACAGAGCATGAGGTCAAGCTTAATGCTGTAAAAGAAAAGAGGCAATTTTCTCTTCTCATTACATCCTTTTTCATGAGAAGGGCTTTATTTCACAGTCCTCCCTTTTTCCGTATTTTTTTCCTCCTCTGAATGACTTTGGTTTTAAGCCCAAGAGATCATCAAGACTATGTGAACGCTCTCCTGCATCTAAAGTCACTGCTGAACTGGTTTGACTGGTAGTGGTTACATCCCTTCTCTCCCAGCCCCTCCATCCATCACTGCTAAAGCTGCACGTAGTCCATAAACTGCCCACCCGCAATCATGTGCTTACAGACAACAATAGCTGCTCTATCTCCCATCTTCCCCAAGCTCATGTCAGACAGGCTCAAGCAAAGCACTTTGTTGTTAGCTAGGGATAAAAACCACTGTGCGGGTGACACGGTGGCCCCCAGACTAGGGTGGGAAAGTGTAGCCGACACGGCCTGGTCGGGGAGTGGCACCAAACAAATGTGCCCACAGCCATAGAGCCATCCTGCTGCCTTGCATTGTCCATGTAGAGCAGGGAGCTAGACAAACATGAGGGCCATCAGCCCCCATCTCGCCGTTATGGACAGCCATGGCGACCAGTCATGGTGCAGGTTTGTGGGGGCTGAACACACATGCTAGCCTGTGTTGGCCTGTATTGACCTGTGTGGGTGGTCCTTAGTCCAGGCTGCATCCTCGGAGATTTTCCAAGGATTCAGCCTGGGCTAGCCGCCTACCCGCCCCGAAACATTCCCGAGCTAATATCTGGTGGTGTGGAAACAGTCGTGTTGGTGGGGCCTGGGCCAAAGCGGTCCACTGTTACATCTATTTGTATCCTAAGACAAGGATGAAATTCACCCCTATGCAAATGGCCAGCATAAGGATAACACAACACTTAAATTCCACTTAAACCCTATTTCGAGAAATACTTAGAAATAAATTATATGCATCTGTTATGTACATAAAAATGCCAAAGGCAACACTTATGCCAGAGATCACAGCCAGAAGAGAACAATGAATCCACTTCTGTTCCTGGTGGTAAAAAAAAAAAAAGAAGGATAAAGAATGAAACCTGAAGCAGAAGATAATATCTTAGATTCTCAGAACTGGGAGTTGTATGTTTATTTATTAGGGTGGGACTTTAGTTTGAAAATCGGGATCATTTCTGAACTGAAGTGACCCAACTTCAAATCAGATTTTGGAATGTTCTTTTCAGAATCGGTTTTGAATTGAGCCATAGGGGCCTAAATCCTATCCTCTGCTCTGCCTCCCCTGGGCCCCTGCCTGCCTGGCCTGGTCACTGGGGGCTAGGGGTCTGGGAGAGGCAGAGCTAGGAGCAGAGGGGTTGTGCAGAGCTGGGGGAAGGGGGAGCAGTTGATTTACTTACCTTAATCTGAAGCAGTGACCTGTCACGCCTGGCATGGCCTTTTCAGGACTGTGCTTGGAAAAAATTACCAAAGAAAATCCCTGTGCATATGCAAAATGGCCACTATGGCTGTTCTGCACATGCACTGCCATTTTCCAAAATGGTGCCGGCAGCATTGGCCAGCAAAGTTGGAAAATGGCTGCACATGCGTAGAATGGCCATAGTGGCCATTTTGCACATGCACAGTGAGGTCGTATTCACATCTGCGAAAGTGAGAACCGTGAGGGAAGACACGGCAGCGCGGAGGAGCCGGACAGCAGAAGAAGAGCCGGTGCGAATGGGTATGTGCTGCAGCTTCCCTTCGGTGCGAACGGGGATGTGCCATGGCTTCCCTTGAGCATGTCAGGGAGCAAAATCCTGCCCTGACATGTGCGAGGGAAACCACGGCACACCCCCATTCGCACTGACTCTTCTGCTCTCCGGCTTCTCCCTGCCGCCACATCTTCCCTTGCAGCTTTTGCCACCGCAGTTCTGAATGCGGCCTTATTCTCTTTGGTATTTTTTTTCCCCCAGCACAGCCTCGAGGAGGCCACACCAGGTGACATGAGTTGCAGCTCCTTCGGAGCCTAGGAAGAAAGGTAAATAAATCAACTACTCCCCATCTGCCAGCAACTCTGCCTCCTCCAGTCCCCCTGTCCAGCACCTGCCTCCCCCAGACTCCTGCCCTGCCTGCTTTTCCCAGTGCTGCTGCTGCGGCAGGTGCTGGGGTGGGCAGCCACGGGCAGGGGCCTGGGGGGAGGCAGGTGTCTGGCAGGGGTCAGGGGGAGGCACAGCTGGGGGCAGAATGGGTTTGGAATGCAGAAGCCAAAAGTTCCTTGGAAGAGCATCAGCACCACTCCAAGGAGCTTTGATCCTCAGTGAATCTGAACCATTTGGGATCATATCCCCTAGTAAGAATCAAATTGCTTCGTATCAACATGATTCGTTCAAAATCGGACAAATCATATTGATCCAATTCCAATCTTCCCATCCCAATTATTTATTAATAGAGCATCTTTTGCAAGCCTCAGAGTACTTTAGAGAATTACAAATTAGTTAAATTATTTTCTTTGATCAAATCAAGATCCAGCATGCAACCCAGAGAGGAGAATTTAACTCTGGATACATTAAAGGAGCTTTTTCACATTACTTCCAGCTAAAATTCAGGTACCATGGGGCTAGAAAGTGGTAGCTAGTGAAATGGACTTAACAACTCTCTTCACATTACTACGGGTGTGAATTGCTCCTACCCTGAGAGCCTCTTGGTGTACGAGAGTTGGGGAAGAATGAATGTGGTCTGTCTCCCTGACTGGTGGGTCAGTTTTCATCAGCTCCACTGTGAAAGAGAGCAAGTCAGGGGATGCTCTAAAACACGGGCCCTAAGGGACCTGGGCTGTATCTCAACATCTGAATCCCAAGTGATGGGATTCAGCTGATGCTGAAACAAGCGCAGCTGATACGAACTCCCATCTGCCATAGAGGTACATAACTAGCACCACATAACTAGCATCTAACAGTAGTCACAGCCAAATTGTGTCTCCTTTAATTGGCAGAAAGTAAATGGATCAGAGAGTAAAACTGATCTATCAGTTTCACCTCCCCCTCCCTTCCCATTAGAAACCATAAAGGGGCAGTTTCATAAACCCCTAAGGAATATTGGAGCACAAGTTCTTCTATTGACATTCAGTCGGAAGTCCGCAATTCTTTTGGAATCTTGACATGAGAAACATGATGCTGCACAGCACAAGTGTATTTCAAATATAAATCCATCTATCTATCTCCCTAGCCGCAAGAAGAACCAGCTTACGAGTCCCACTGAACTTACCATATGCCAAACAGCTAGCCAAGTCCCTTGCCACCACCCCAATTTACAGCTTGGGAACTGAGGATGAGAGAAAAATTATTTGCCCAATGGTCACCCAGGATTCAAATTCACGATTGCCCAATTCCAAGGCCAATATACTATCTAGTGGACCACACTGGCTTTCACAAATATGAAGTAATAAAAATGACAAAAAGGTTAAGGGAACCTGATTCTACATGGATGCCAGTTGATTCCCACCTTGTAGCAAAGATTTCATGCCTTACATACTGATCCCCACCCCCTTCTAGTAATAGAAATCGTACATTCTTCTGTTTATAAGTATTATTCCCTGCCCAATATAATATTGTAAAAGAAGCAGCACTGGAATGCAAACACAGACTAGATACCAATCTCAGTTATGCCAGAGTAACAGCAGCAAAGTCCCTTGGAGTCACAGCAAATATATGCCTTTATGGCAGAGGTCAGAATCTGGGTCTGATTTAAAAATAACAGCATCTCCTTTCTCAAGAGAGCCGCCCATACACACTGGTGGGTGATCTCAGCCTCCCTCGAGGAATTTATTCTAAATCGCATGCATTATACAGCTAAGATGGGAAACATCTGCCTAATAATACATCTGTATTCTAATACCATCTGCTTTGACTGAATCCCTGTAACAAACCCAGGCCACCCGTGTGCCATACATTTCTGCAGCTTCTGCCTGTAAGAGGCTCCTTCTCCAGGTTGAAGGAATAAATCCTCATCATGTTCCCCCAAAGCAAAGCATTAGGCCATCGGCCATCTGTTGTTTATTTGCGAGGTTATCTTATCCTCGCTGAGCCTCTGCATTCTGGCACACCATACAACCCAGCCACGTCCTGCTTCTTGCTTTCCCCATAACAGGACATTAAAGTTGTCTTGTTAAATCAGATCAAGCCAGGTAAACACCTTTAAAAAAATGAATCCCAAATGCACTTTTTAAATATAGACTCAACAAGACACATTATCCCACTCTGGCTAAGGCTCCAATTGATTATTTTTAAAGAACATACTTATTGAAGTTTAATGACTGTGAAAAGAACTGGCCCCTCAATTTTAAAAGTGCTGAGTGTCTATTGCATTTACTTTTCATGCATGCAGCATGTGGCAGACCAATTTGTCTAAAAACAGCATTTTCTGCCAAAGATTGTTTACTCCTCAGAGAGAGCTAGATTATGATACTTAGCTGCAATTCTGTACAGAGGGGGCCATACAAAGTAGGGCTGCAGATGGGGTTCAGTATTTTTACCTGTATTCATATTTTTAGTATTTATATTAGTTGTATTTGTGTTTTTGCCCTTTTTATGAGGTCTTTGGCATAGCTGTGTATTGTGGCCATGTCGGTTTGAGAGAAGAGAAAACAATGTTTTTAGAAGTGCTGCTAAGTCTGCTACCAAGTTAGAAAGGGTAAACTTCTTTTTAAAAATGCATTTTAGATTGCCAGACAGTCACACAGGCATTCTGCAGATAGCACTGGGAGCAGATGCAAAGGCGCATTGGTGATAGTAGTTCCATTATATACAGAGCGAGAGAGAGAAGAGACCCAACTGCATAATCAGTAACATAAGCGCTCGCCTCCCCCCCAAAAGTCCCCAATCTGGGGTTTCATCAGTAGACAATGTGTGTGACACAGACAGAGGGGCAGTGTTCCATTGGACACAGGCAAAGAGAACAGAACTCCACAAATAAACTCATCACCAATTGAATGAAGGCAGTCCCCTGTCCCCCAAACCAGACCACGCTCTGGGGCTACACTATCATGGGCACCAGCAGTGTAACAGAGAGCAACAGTGGGTGTTTTCAGATATAATGCAAACCCCAGTTTAACCACACTTGAACATTTCTTATTTATTTTATTTATTTATTTATTTATTTATTTAATAGATTTTTATACCGCCCCATCCTGCAATGCAGCTCGGGGCGGTTTACAACAATAAAAACAATTTAAAATCTTTAAAATACAAATATAAAACATATAAAACAGGGCAACATATAATCATGAGTAAATAAAAGGTGGGGGATTAAAAATCACCCCCCCCCCCCCTCCCTCCCAAAGGCCTGGGCAAACAGCCAGGTCTTACAGTTTCGCCGAAATGTCAAAAGGCTTGGGGCCAGGCGAGCTTCCTCCGGAAGGGAGTTCCACAGCCGCGGCCCTACCACCGAGAATGCCCGCTCCATCGTGGCCCCCCGCTTAACACGGGGGATCTCCAGGAGGGCACCCCCGGCAGACCGCAGGAGTCGTTCCGGGGCGCGAAGGGCGAGGCGGTCCCTAAGGTAAGAGGGGCCAAGGCCGTATAGGGCTTTATAGATCATTACTAGGACCTTGAACTTGGCCCGGCACACTATCGGCAGCCAGTGCAGCGCTCGGAGCACCGGTGTAATGTGCTTGTACCTATGCCATTGCCTATGCCATTGCGGTGCAGACAGCAAAGAAAGTTTTCTTTGCTGCCCTCATTGCGTCCGCTAAGTCCCGCCTAGCTGAGCTGTTCCAGGTGGTGAGGGGGCTGGTCAGTCCAGCTTTCCTTCGCCTGGATGTAGAACCATCAAATGCTCGCTGTGATTTGTTTGCGGACTTTTTTGCGGATAAAATCGCTCAAATTTACCAGTTTTGATGCAACTTTTTTAGCAGAGAACAGGTCAGAGGCAGTAGAAGCCCCTTCTTGTCCAGTTTTATGGGCTGAGTTTCAGGCGGTTTCGCCCTCAGATGCGGGGGGATGCTCTTGGGACTGTTCAAGCCACCTATTGTGAATTAGACCCATGCCCGTCCTGGCTGGTTAAGGCTAGCCGGGAGACATTGGGGCCGTTGCTGGCGGGGATAGTCAGCATCTCCCTTGAAGAGGGCAGGGTGCCAGGTTGTCTCAAGAAAGCAGTGGTGTGGCCCCTGCTCAAGAAACCATCTTTGGACATTGACCCCCTTGCCAGTTATCGGCCAGTCTCTAACCTTCCCTTTTTAGGGAAGGTTATTGAATGGGTGGTGGCTGGCAACTTCAGGGGCATTTGGACTGGGTTAACTTTCTCGATCCCTCACAGTCGGGCTTTTATTTATTTATTTATTTATTTATGCATGTTGCAGGGCTGTATTGGTCCCCTATACAGCCCTGCATAAGAAATGCTCAAGTGTGGTTAAACTGGGGTTAGCATCATTTCTGAAACCACCCAGGGTCAGATTCCAGTCCTGAACACGCACACCCCTCCACTGCTGCAGCAGTGTGGTGGTTGCCGTTGCCGTTCCCCTGTGCCACCGCTTGGGCTTGTTTAGGTTGTACTTTCCCTTGTGTTCCCTGATCTCTCTTTGGAATTTGGTTGTTGTCCTGAGCCCCACACACCTAGCTTCCTGATTGACTCCCAGCCTGGATAAAGGCATGCTGGGCGCAGCAGAAAGCTGGTAGAGTAGATGGTTTTTGTGGTGTGTGTTATATTCCTGTATAGTATGGGCATCTGAAATAACTCTACTGGCACAGACTCCTTGGTTGAAAAATCATGGGCCACTTTATTCTGCAGCTGCTAGCTCATAGACCTCTTTGTCAACTAACTTGTCTTATATAAAACCTGGTGTGGACTCTACTGGATCTGTCATTATTAATTATTATTATGTGGGTGGAATTGAGTGCTGTTGTATGTTAAGTTTTAATATGTAAATATGTAAGTTAAGGAGCCAAAAGGATTCATGGTATCTATGGCTGAAGGGCTATTGGGGCGTCATTGTTTACTGTGAAATGTGGTTTTGGGATTTTGTAATGGCCAAATGGTCAAACAAATAAACTATTCATTCATTCATTCAATTATTATTATTATAAGTTTTTATATAGTGCCGGCAATGTACCTGGCGCTTTGCAGAGAATAAGATAGACACGGTCCCTGCCCGAGAGCTTACAATACAAAGAGCATTCCCACACACTGGCTAGGATAAGGGATTGGATCCCTGAAACACTACAGTGTTGTGTGTCTTTACGCTGTGGCCAGTGTCTGGTTGCCTTTCCTGTTTCCTGCCCAAGCCTGTGAGATGTGCTCAGCTTGAGTTGCATGCCTTGGTCTGGGAGTTTGTTTACTTTTTCCCTGTTTAACAACTTCCTTATTGACTGTCTCCCTTAAACTCTATGACCCAGATCCTTCCCCTTCTTGTAGGCTTAGCCTATTCTCTCTTCTTGCTGTGGCTGTTGTTGCAACATTATAGCCTGCTTCCCATTGGAAGGGCGCTACTTATAGTCCTGGTATCACCTGCTGGTGTACTGATAGACTTGCTGCTTCCCTTTCTTGTAGGCTTCCTCTTAGAGCCTGTTCCTTCTCCAGCCTTGCTAGTTCTAGGGCTGAATTTTAAAATGTGATTGCATTCCTGCAAGAACGGGCAAGATTCTCACACCCCTATGAGATCTCATGCATTCTCGACAGGGTTTTCAAGAAACTTGCAAGAGTCTCAAAAAACATTGTGTGCGTGTGCAAAATGGCCACCCACAGCCATTCTGTGCATGTATGCCCATTGGTGACCATTTTGTGCGTGTGCAGAATGTTTTTTGAGGTTTCTTAACAATCTCATGAGATTCTCGAAGGTCCCCAAACCGTGTGGCCATTCTGCGTATGTGTGGTCCCAGTGGCCATTTTGCACATGCACAGACCATTTGGGGGCCATTTGAGAATCTCAGCGAGAATGGCAGCAAGAATGCCAATTCTCGCAAGATTCTCGAACTTGTTTCAGCCTTAGCTATTTCCCTAGGTCCTTCCCCGTGGAGTTCCATTCTTTCTGATCTAGCTCAGTTGGTTCTATCTCTTTTTCCTTCTAGAGCCTGTTTCCCCCAAGCTTTACTAGTTCCCCTTCTCTTCCCCCTTAGCCCCTTTATCTCTTCCCCTTAGCATTGTTGGTTCCAGTTCTTCTTTCCCTTGGAGCTCCTCTCTCTTGTTCTAGCCTTGTTAGTTCCTTTCTTCCTGCACCTTAACCTCTGTGGGTGTCTTCACACAGACAGCTGCTCCATCTCACCCCTGGCCAGGCTCTCCATTTAAGGGCGCCCCACCAGATGTTCAGGTGGAACAGAGGTAGGGCAGTCCTGTGAGCGGTGCTCCAGAATATCTAGGAGCACTGTCAGCACAGTGAGCAGCCCAATCTTTGGGTACCAGCTGGAGGCAAGACTGCTGTCTGTCTGGCGGACAGCCACTGCAGCCTTAGTCTTGGCTGTGAGTTGCCCCGGCAATGCCACATCTCTGTGGTGTGGGGGACTGGTGCCAGGCAGGCTGTGGACTGAAGTAACCACTGGGTCCATTTAAAATGGACTGAGACAGAACTGCAGATGTGAAGAAGTGGGGGGTGAGCACCTGTGATTGAGGGTGTTTTCAGATGTGATGGGGCCAATTGGCCCCGTCACGAAAATAATAGATTCACCCCTGCCAGGACGACCCCATCACACCCTAACAGACGTGCCGGGGGATCCCGGCAGGGAATCAGGGAAAGGGGCGGGGCTGCGCGCGCAACATGCAGCCGCACGGCCCTGCCCCCTCCATGCTCCATGCTGCCCACCCTCTGGGGAGACGAGCGGCCGCCGTGGCCAATGCGGCCACAGCGCTCGCCCGATTTGGCCACGGGCTGGAATCCCTGTGGGGATTCCGGGCCGTGGCCGCTGTCCAGAAGTGACGGCGGGGTTCATCACGGTGGGGAATCGTCTTCACTATGCGGCGTCCTCCGGTCCCGCCGCTTCGGCCACTTGCGTGGCGAAAGTGATTCCCTGCCATGGTAACATCTGGGGGGGAACATCCATTCCCCCCAACAGACGTTCCGTGATCACAGTCACAACAGGGAATTGACTGTGGTTGACTGTGATCTCGTAACGTCTGAAAACACCCTCTGTGCAAAACAACACCTGATGTGTCTCTCTCAGCTTTTTTGGTTGCACTCCTACTTCCCCTTGGAGCCCCTCTCTCGCGTTCTAGTTCTGTTGATTACACCTCCCCTTTCTTCTATAGTCTGCTTCTCTCCTAGCCTTGCAGATCCTCATTCTCCTCCTCCTTCTTAGCCCCTATGTCTTTTATCCTTGGTTACATGTCTCAGAGTTTCTTTCCCTTTTAGAGTTAGCTTTCATCAAGCCTTGTTGGTGCCTATTCTTCCTCTCCTAGTATTTGGCTCTTCTCTAGTCCAGTTCCCTGTAACCCCCCTCTCCCTTCAGAGTTGTCCATATTCTGGTGGTCATTTTGTTTAGTTTGCACCCTCACTGTTACTCCCTCCCTGTTTATGGTCTATATCCAGTGTCAGCTGGCTATAGGCTTCCTGCCTCTGTTTCCTTGGGAACTGCTTGCAGCGCCTTGCTGGATTTTTACGGCTTGTTCACCAGGGTTCCTCCATTCTGCTTGGGACCACGGGCCTTCGACACCCTTATGTTGATCTTGGCATTGCCCAAAGAGGGCTAGTTTTATTTGATCCCGAGGGACTGCTGTCTAGACCTCCCATGGGTCCTGACAAACATGAAGTATGCCATTGAACAAAAGGGGAGGCAGACAGAAGAGAACTACTCCACCAATGGCCTCATAATGATGGAAGGCAGCCCCCAATCCAGACCCCAGTCTGGCCATATTAGCAGCAGCAGGCAATGCAACACAGAGCCACAGAGATGGGATTGAGTCTCCCATTGGACTCTGGGAGAGGGAAGGGAACTACTCCACAAGTGGTCTCATCACCAATTGACAGAAGACAGCCCCCAATTGGGGGCAGCGTAAAACAAAAAAGGAATTGAGATTGTCCCATTGAACTGAGAGGGAAGAAAACTACTCAAGAGCTCACCTCATTACCAACTTGAAGGCAGCCCCCCATGCTCTTTCAATGCAGCAAGTGAAGTATAACAAGAAGTCTTTCGAGCTGCCAAAGGGCATCTTTGGGATGGTAGGAGTAGGGGACAGGGTTAGGGATGCTGGAACTCACAGTAACACTGGGTGTTTTTACACAAACATTTCTCCTGAATGTTTGCTGTTACATCCTGAACTTTCTTTGTGTCTAAATCACGCACCCAAGCTCCACCGACCAGCGGGCCAAGAACTGGTGAGGCTGCAGCTCGTCTGCATACGCTCCCAGCATCCTCGGCTGTCATCGCTTGAGGACACCACGACTCTCCTGGGGC
>QEPC01005015.1:372057-386816 GCA_003113815.1 Sphenodon punctatus | reverse complement strand
CTCAGATTGTAAGCCCTAGGGGCAGGGACCGTGTCTATTTTATTACTTTGTAAAGTGCCAGGTACACTGCTGGCGCTATATAAATGTTTGTTAATAATAATAATAATAATAAACATCCTGATCTTTGAACTTCTGCGTAGAACTTCTCCCAGAACGTTTGTGTGTAAAAAGTTCTCCTGGTAAACTGCTTTGCTCCAGGCAGCTGTGGTCATTTGGTCTCCATGGCAGCCTGTGATGTCTACAGCTGCAGCTACTTTAGGCTGCCTCAGGGCACTGTGTGTGTGAAAAATGCATCCGGAACTTACTTGTGGACTTGTAAACCCAGAAGATTGAAAAATCCGTAACTTCGGGCTTTTTTACACATACGTTAAAGTTCCGGATTTTTCAATCTTCTGGGTTTACAAGTCCACAAGTAAGTTCCGGATTCATTTTTCACATGCACACTGCCCTGAGACAGTTCCTGGATACATACAAACTATAGCAGGGCATTAGGTGAGCAGCAATAATTACAAGAGTCAAAAAAACCTGGCCGACAAAATTATTAAGTGGATTGCTAAAATCCCCATAAAATGCTTGTTTGGGTCTCATACTGAGAAGCTTTGCTCACCCCTCCCAATGACACAGCTTTGTTTTTCAAAGATGTTATAAGAGGCTATATCATTCCATCCTCTTTGGCTGTTTGCTGTTTCATATTATTTAGCTGGAGAGGGAACGGCTAATGTATTTCTCTCCCAGCAGGGGATAAGAGAGGCTAGCACAAGATCCGGTGGCCTGACAAGAATGAGTGGGTAGCACTCTGCTTGCTTAGGAGCTTAGCTTCTGCATGGCATGTTAGGTTGCAAATGCTATAATGTTATGACACCCTGGATTCATTCACCCCTCCTCACACATAGCCTTCATTTTTGGAAGCAGTCTGTCTACCCATGAGCAAATGAAGAGAAAGGGTGTGCAAGAGGTTTGGCTTGCCAGCTGTGAGTCCTTGCAGAATCAGGCCAAGCACAGGTTTTCCTTCACTAACTGCAGTTTATGTACACAGTTCTGAGTCACCACCACACTGAACATAGTGAATAAACACTAACCTCCATGGTTAATATACCAGCTTCAATGGTGTGTGTGTGTGTGTGTGTGTATTGTAATGCGGGAGAGGAGAAGGTCTCCTTCTAGGGCCAGCCCTTGGATTATGAGGAAGGCTTTCATTAGACTCCCAGCCCTTTGCCTTAGTCTTTGGGTGAGCCACTTCTAGGTCTCATGACCCTCCAACCTGGTCTCCTTGCCAACCAACCCCAGGGAAAGATGGGGTCTCTCCAGCTTCAGTCTTTCTAGAGCTCTCTGGCTCAGGCCTTGCCTCTCCCTGATGGTCCTCATCCGTGCACTCTAGCTTAGGCTTCTAGGGATGAAGCTTCCCAGCTGATGAGCAATGCTCCCCATTCTTTCTCCTGCTGGGAACAATCAGCCCATCATCATTGGCTCCTTTCCCTTTGTTGGACTCCAGGTGCTTGCCTCTGCACTGCTCCCCTCCTCCCTTCAAAGTGTTGTACCCTGCAATCACTTATTTAGGGCCTCCTTCTGATGGGACAGAGAGGATCTTTGAGGGGGGAGGGAGGGTGTCTTTGAAATTGTTGATAGATGTGAAGCTGAAAAGAGGTTTTTTACTGGTGCAATGCTGAGACAAGAAGGAAACATCAAGTACAACAAATACCTTACTGTCAAATAGCAAAAGAGAGTGGATTCCAGACGGTAGCTCACAGCAGGCAAACTAGGTCAAGGTTATTTTCACTGTAAGTTAAAATAAGTGAACCCCAAATTTTGTCTTACTCATACTTATATTTTATCCAGGAAAGGTTAATAATAAATCCATAAATGTAGGTGTCTGGGGACAGTTGGTAACTCAAGCGGCAATAAATTAAACAACTTTTCTGGCTTAAGGTTATTGTTTCACATCCTAGAAAGAAGAAAATGGAACACAATATCATGGTTTGTAGTTCAGGAAAAGGGTGCCAAAATATGAAAGCGATCTACTGAACAGTTCACAGGCAACCCACGGGCTGAAAACTGTTCATCCAAACTAATCTGTGAATAAATACTCTTGAATCACAAACACTTTTGAAAAATAGCAGGACTAGAGCATAAATAAACTCCTTGCAAAGTGTGAATTTCAGTGGAGTCAGCAAAAGGACCATGAAACACTTAAATCTCACCTAAGTCATATTTTAAGGAATTAAGATGGTGCTTACACTGTTCTGAAGGCAGGTCTGGTTTTTATCCTCTGATGTTAACAAGATGTGTTGTGTGCAACACATATTACAAATAATAGCAAAGAATTTAAAGGACAATCAAAGCTCTGGTGAATTTGTGAGTATGTGAAACTGGTGTATTAAGACATGTCCAAATAGGGGACATAACAGCATAAAAGTCACTGGTCTAAAACAAACCCCTCAATTCACAGCAAAATACCAATCACAGTGAATAATTTGGCTAAATCTAATGCTAGCTGTGGAAGATCTTCCAAGATTTCTCCAGGTCTGTTACAAATGGATTCTAGTCAGGGGCGTAGCAAGGTTGAGAAGGGCCTGGGCTCAAGCCTTAGTTATGGGCCCCTCATGTGCGTGCTCTGAAAACCCAAAGTGGGAGGGGCTTAAGGGAGGGGCAGGACTTAAAGGAGGGGGAGGGCCTGCCCATCCCTGGCATCCGTCTCAGCACCACGCGGAACCTTATGTCTGGCAGAACTCGAGGGAGGGGCTTGTACATTGTAGGCAGAGCCTCCAAGAATCCAGCAACAAAGGGTTTTCAGCATTAAGATGTGATGGGCAGAACATTAGTTTACACTGGGAACTCCTTGCTGCTGAGTAAAACCCTACCACTTGGAGACTGAGAGAACCCTCCTAATAGCATCTCATCCAGTAAGTGGATGGGACTCCAGTAGGACAACTCGCTCTCTCTCCATCAGTGGTAGTGCCATAGCAGAATTAAAAAATTCTGTTCACATATTTAAAACATATAAAACCTCTGGGCCACATCAGAATAGCTGCATGCTATTAACAATACTTGATCACACAAGCACGTTCATATTTAGTAAAAATAGCATGTGAGGAGCCACTTGAAGACGAACAGAAGGTTGCTACCTTGTAAATAAGGTTCTTTGAGATGGCTCCAAACATTCTCACAAATACCCACCCTTCCAGCCTCGCATAGAATTTTTTCCTTCTATTTCTAGAAAGGGTTGGAAGGAACTGTCATTCTGAGGGGGAGAGCACTTTTTATACTACAGGAGCTTGAGACCATCATGTGGCTATTATTTGAATAGGGTGAGCATGCACAACCCAGTTGTGAGAATGTTGGGAGCCATCTCGAAAAACCTTCTTTACAAGGCAACAACCTTCTGATCAGCACATGGGCAGAGGAGCTGTTTGTAAACAAACAGCTTTATCTCCCAGTCCGATGGGCAGCGGAGGGGAGGAGGGGGCATGTGTCAGCCGGCAGGGGGGGCCCAGGGCAGGGGGGGAAAACCAAGCCAGGACAGGTGGCCACCGGGGCTTTGCTACCAATGGAGGCAGGCTGGGGAGGCAGGAGGGAAGGGGAATGGGGGCAGGCTGGGAGGGGGAGTGGGGGCAGGATGGGGTGGGGCACACTGCAAGCTGGGAGGGGGGGGGGGCAGGCTGGGGGGGAAGGGGATGGGGCAGGCTGAGGGTGGGACAGGAGGAAAGGGGGATGGGGCACACTGCAGGCGGGGGGGGGGGAGGGAAGGGGGCATGGGGGCAGGTGGGGGGGCACACACCACTAACCTGAGGCTGGGCCCGGGGGTCCCCATTGCGTGGCAGAGGCATTGCTCCTCCAGCGACTCGCACGCTACCTCCCTGCACCCGCAAACCCAGTCCCTGCAGAGTCTGCACTGGGACTGGGTTTGCAGGCACACAGGGAGGCAGCGCGAGTCCCTGGAGCAACGCTGCCTCCACAGGAAGTCTGTGGGCAGTTGTTTTTTTAAAAAAATTGCCCACGCCACGTCCTAGCCCGGCCGGGGAGGGAGAGGAGGCGAGCTGCAGCGCTGCACTGCTTTCCCTCCCCAGGGGCAAGGACCCGACTCGCCTTGCCAAGCTGCAGAGCGGGGGAAGCGGCAGGCAGCAACTGCAAGGGTGGCCGGCAGCGGTGGGTGGGCCCCCTCGCAGCGGGGTCATGATGCTCCGGCCGGCAGTGGGCCCCTACAGGCACAGGCCCGGGTGCAACTGAGCCCCCCCGCACCACAGTAGCTACGCCCCTGATTCTAGTTTTTCCAAGTGTGGCTGAGGTATCCCATTCCAACTGGTAGTCTTGGAAGGAGCTCCAAGAGCCCAATAGGGCCTCAGTATGGGGAAAGAAAGGTTGGAAGGGGAGAAAAAGATACAGCCCTAAGGCCTGGTCTCCTAATCTAGAAGGCCCAGTGAGGGTGAGGAGAGCATGGGAGACAGCTGGAGGAGACAAGAGAACTGAATTCCTATAAATCTCTTACCACAAATGCTATTGAAAGGGCAGCCCAAGAGAGTTAAGTCAAAGATCCTGGGCCTTGAAGAAGCTGTGGAGCTGCACCGTTCCAAGCCAGAACCAATAAATGTAACAGCTTGGGGAAGGCTGCTTGAACTTTTCTGTTTTAACTGCATACTTTGATGCTCATTGATGATATGAGGGCATACATGGGTGTGATGCCTGTGAACTAATTCAAAGAAATTGAGAAGGCTGAATTTAGTCCTCATTTTCTGATTGGAGCTCCTGCAGCTACTTACCCTGCCAGGATGGGAGCTTGGTTTGGGAACTTCTGACTTACAGCCTGCCTTATCTATAGACTCCTATTGATTCCCCTGGACTTTTGATCACAGCCGTAGTTATCTTACTGTCACAAGTCATGTGCATGGCCTATCAATGCAATTGGTAACTATCGGGGAAAGCAGTAGCTGAGACAACACTAGCATCAAAACCAATCTCAGTTCATAAACTTTTACCAGTATAACACAATATCCAAGAAGCATTTTCAGTTTCATAATATACTCCATTTCCTTTCCAGTACAGAACCCTGCTTCATACCAGTTTCCTAATAATAACACAGCCTGAACTCTGACTGTGTTACCATGCATATATTGATTCTGGTTACCACAGGCAATTAGTCTGTGATTTCAACCAGGATACTCTATTGTGGCTGGAAGACAAGTTTTTATGACTGCCAACCTACAACATTTGGTAGTTTGCCAAAAAAATTGAAATCGGGGCAAAATTATTTAATTTTTTTAGCAAATGCACGGATACACTAATATTGCCTTCCGCGTTTGGCATGGTGGGGGTTTGCCCCCACCCCTTAGGAGGGAGGACAGAGATGGCTGCCTCTTTGCTACATCAGAGGGGGGGGGCGGGGAACGGTTGCTTAGCAACCAAGGTTGGGCACACAGAACTTGCATGAGAAACAGGATTCCTGGGAGTTATTTTAGGCTTCCTGCTTCCCAACCTCAATTTGGTCACAGCAGGGAGCAGGGAAGACATGCACCCACCCACCTGCACCACTTTTGGCAGCACTCCAAGTTGATACTGGTCTCCAAATTGGACGGGAAAGGAATTTTCCCTAAGCAAACTAAGGGCAAACTAAGTGCTTGCTTATCCAGCCGAGAGGTGGCACAGCATTTAGCTGGTGGTCGGCCTGCAATTGTTGCACTCTTTGGCAGTGGGCTGAGCTAGGGGAGTTTAAATAAGGTTGACCATTAGAACATAGGCTGAACAGAAACATCTCCTTAAGAGATGGGTAAGGTCATACATAGCTGCACAGTGTGGCATGGGACTCACCCATGCCCCACCCCCCAAAAATGGGTTTCCATCAAAAAGGAAGGAATTAAGCTAACTTCAGGGTAGAGTCCAGTTAGTTATATTAGTAGATAACAATTAAAATAACTATATCCCATCAAAACAACACAGACTCTGTCTCAGTAGCAGCATTAATGAGAAGCAGACAGCCTAGTGCATTCTGAATGATTAGCAGGTCTATCAGCCCTCGGATTCAGGCAAAATCTTGCAGCTATTCTGCCTCTTTGGACAATATTTTCCTGCCACCACTCTCTGAGTGAGTCATTATTTGTGTTTCGTTATCCCCCTCATGTTTTAAATATAAATCAGTTACAAATGATTAATTCATAATGACTTCCAACGTAACACGCCTAGCACAGCAACCAAAGTGCCTGAAAGCCAAAGCACTTGAAAATAAAAAATTGTTCCTCTTTGCTCTCTTCTCACCTTATAATATCACATTATAGTTCCCCCTTCCTCAGTGTAGTGTCACTGAAATAATTAAAGTGCTGCAGGCTGTTTATAAGCATTTGCTCTAGACACTTCCAGGGAAACTCAGAGCCTGTTGATGTAGCCAAACACGAACCCAAAGGGCCGCTTTATTGCTGACGTACAGTCACGTACTGAAACTGATCGGCCCAAGAAGAAACACAATACACGGCCTGAACATTTGTGCTCCAGGCTGAAATGTAGCACAGAAAGGTCGAAGTCCAAGAGAAAATCACTGTTACATGCTTGTGGGGAGGGGAGTTCAACTATTTCTATTTTGTACAAGTGTGAAATGAATTAATCAAAGTGTGCTGTGTTTTGAGTGTTTAGTGCTTGTAAGAGCAGTAAATGGAGTTGGTTTAAAAAAAATATTGAGTTGGGGAAAGTTCCCTTGCAGGCTAAAGTTAACCCCTGCGCAGAAGGCTAAACAAAACACCACTTAAATTCTACTTAAGCCCCTCCAGGGCTTTTATTCATTCCTCTGGGGAGATGGCTAGAAGACACTCTGATTTAGATTAGCCCTTCAGCAGCACGTATCAGGGATGGAATATAGTTTAAATCTCCTCCGCTCAAAGCTGAAACTCTATATAAGTGATAGTCACCTAAACTCTTTAGGGGCATTAATTGATACCTCCCTACAGAGGCATAACTGGACCTACCTCCCAGTTCCTCTCACTGATCCAAGGCTGCTAACACCCAGCTAGAACTTAGCAGTGGCCTGCCACTGTTTCAGCTTTATCTGGCTGGTGGAGGTGATGTTCCAGATGCCTGTATACGTGCCCCCCTCCCCCATATAGCAGCAGGATAGGAGCCTGGAGCAGTGCTGCTGATGGGGCCGCTTGCTTCCCTATTCTAGCACTCTAGGAGGACTGGCTGAAGCAATGCTGCCTGGCCAGGAGAGAGGAAGGAAGGGAGGGCTTCCCAGTGGGTGGGGCTTCTCCTAGCTCCTTCTCAAACTCCACTTCCTTTTAGCCCTACTGTACATCAATCTACTCTTTCTGGATTTTGTTGGCTGGAAGGAGACAGACAAGGGGAAAAGCAAGTCTTATTATGTTTGTCAGTCAATGGCAGAAAAGCAGTCATAGTGGGTACTATGGGACCTACTCAGCTCACCGTGAGGGTGGCTCCGTCCCCTGGAATCTGCTCTGAAGGTGATGCTTGGTGGTTCTGCTCCCTCCTCCCCCAAAATGGCAAGCTGGTAGGTGTGAGGGAGGCAGCAACAGCAACTGCAGTATTTGAAAATCCCAGGCTCATGATGTTGGCTGTGAAGAGTTTGCCATCTACTTCGCAGACAAGATCGCTCAGATTTGGAGTAACTTTGACACCGGATTGGAGACAGTGCGTGAGGAGCACGAGGTTCTGGAGGCACCGTCTGGTCGATCTTTCTGGGAGGAGTTTCGGGAAGTGACACCGGCCAATGCGGTGGATATCCTGGGGTCTGTTAGAGCCACAAGTTGTGAATTAGATCCATGCCCATCCTGGTTGGTGAAAGTCTCCAGGGAGACATTGGGGATGGTGCTGCCAAGGGTGGTTAATGCATCCCTCCAGCAGGGGAGGCTGTCATCCAGTCTCAAGGAGGCTGTGGTGTGCCCCCTTCTGAAGAAGCCATCTCTGGATGTGGGTGCACTCGCCAGATACCGCCCTGTCTCTAATTTCCCCTTTTTAGGGAAGGTTATTGAACGGGCAGTGGAGCTGCAGCTCCAGGCGCATCTGGATAGTATTGGTTTCCTTGACCCTTTTCAGTCTGGGTTCCGCCCCAGCTATGGTACTGAGATGGCGTTGGTGGTCTTGGTGGATGATCTCTGCCAGGAGATGGATGCAGGATGTTCGACCTTTCTGATCCTGCTAGATCTCTTGGCCGCTTTTGACACCATGGACCATGGGCTGCTGTTGAGATGGCTGCGAGACCTGGGGGTCTGGAGGGGACCGTCCTCGGGTGGTTCCGCTCATTTCTCTCAGGGAGAAGCCAGTGGGTGGTGTTGGGGGCTGAAACATCAAGCCCCTGGGCCTTGACCTGCGGCGTTCCGCAGGGTTCGATTCTGTCTCCGTTATTATTTAATGTATATATGCAGCCCCTGGGGGAGATTGTGAGATGGTTCGGGGTGCGTTGTCACCAATATGCTGATGATACTCAGCTGTACCTCTCATTTTCAACTGACCCAGATCCTGCTATCTCAATACTTTCCCAGTGTTGGAGGCCATGGCGGATTGGATCCGGCAGAGCAGACTGAAACTTAATCCTGATAAGACAGAGGTGATAGTGGTGGGAAGGGCGAGGGGGGTGCTGACTCCTCCAGTGCGGGGTGGGGGGGTCTGCCCTCCTGTAGCCCAGCAGGTTCGGAGTCTGGGGGAGGTGTTTGATTCAGACCTCCGTCTGGATCAGCAGGTGGAGGCGGTGGCTAAAGCCGCCTTCTGACAGCTGTATCTAGTACGGAGGCTCCGTCCATACATCTCCAGGTCTGACCTGGCCACTCACATCCATGCCTTCATCACCTCGAGACTGGACTATTGCAACGTGCTTTACGTGGGGCTTCCCCTGTTTCTGGTCCGGAGGCTGCAGCTAGTGCAGAATGCGGTGGCCCATCTCCTTACAGGGACGGGTCAGCGGGAGCACATAACACTTGTGCTCCGCACTCTGCACTGGTTGCCCATAGTGTACCGGGCCGGATTCAAGGTGTTAGTTTTGATCTATAAAGCCCCACACGGTCTTGGCCCCTCATACCTCAGGGACTGCCTCACCCTCCGCGTCTCAGAGTGATCCCTGCGGTCTACCGGGGGAGCCTTCCTGGAGGTCTCCTGTGTTAGGCGGGGGGCCACAATGGAACAGGCATTCTCGGTGGCCGGGCCACCACTCTGGAATTCTCTCCCGGAAGACGCTCGCCTGGGCCCAGGTCTGCTGGCGTTCTGCTGAGCATACAAGACCTGGCTGTTCACCCAGGCCTTCAGAGGGGAGGGTGGGAAGGAGGGGGAAGGGGGGAGATGTTTTTTTTAAAAATGTTTAAAATTAATAATTGATTATTGTTGTTGTTTTTAGTGTTGTAAGCTGCCCTGGGATGCCATAGGCATGAGGGGATGGCTAATAAATATAACAAATAAAATAATAATATAATATAATATAATATAATATAATATAAATGTCAACCGGCATTTTCAAAACTGGCTAGTGATTCTGGGTGCTTCAGGATTTGGTCAGGAACCCTGATGAAACTTGTGGATGGTGGATATACAGCTCTTTCTTAACATCAGGTGTCTTTCAGGTGACTCAAGCTGGGCCTTCAATTTGTTCACCATGATTGAACTTTGGCCTTTATGAAGGTTACCCCAACTCTGAATATATTAACATTTATCTGTCAGTGACTTACTGTGATAGTGTGAACCCAACAGGCCAGAAAGGAATGACTTTCCCTGCTACAGGTGCCTGCCTTTCTCAGGAGTTAATTAAATGACTTGGAACTCTTTGGGGAAGCTCTATGAAGTCACAGCTCAATTAAGAATTAGGGCTGCTATAAGGGAGTCACCATCCATCCTGTTCTCCAAGCCCGTAGCTTGGGCTTCATCTTTGACACGCACCTCTCTTTAAAAACTTACATTGACTCTGTTGCCAAATCCTGCCGATTCACCCTCCATAACATTGCTTGGATCCGCCCCTTTCTCTCTACCTCCTCGGTCAAAACCCTTGTTAATGTCATTGTTATCTCTCACCTCAATTACTGCAACTTCCTCCTTGCTGGTCTCCCTCGCTCTCACCTGTCCCCCCTTATCGCAGTCCAAAACTCTGCTGCCAAGTTCATTCACTCTGCCCGTCGCTTTGACCATGTGCAGCCTCTCCTCTTCTCTCTTCACTGGCTCCCCCTTCCTGAACGTATCCTGTTTAAACTCCTGGTATTCACATTCAAAACACTCCACAACCAAGCTCCCCCTTACCTCTCGGACCTAATCTCCCTACGCACTCCTGCACGTGCTCTCCGCTCTTCCTCTGTCCCCTCCCTCACTCTCCCTCATTTCTCCTGCTCACCTAACTGCCTTCGACCCTTCTCCCTCGCTGCCCCCCATGCCTGGAACTCCCTCCCTACCCACATCCGCCTTGCCCCCTCCCTCCGCTCCTTCAAATCCCTCCTCAAGACCCACTTTTTCCTCGCCGCCTTTCCCAATGCCTGCTAGTCGTTCCCCATATACTTACTGTCTGCCCTCCTCTGCAGACTGCTGCAACCAACCTGATTGTAACCAAGCCAAGCACACGCACCTGAGACTTCGCATCCGCCTGAATGTTTGTTTGTCTTCTCCCCTGTCTCTCCCACTGTCCCCTCTCCCTGTCTCCCCCTCCTTGTCTTTTAGATTGTAAGTCACAGGCAGGGACCGCGTCTATTTCTATGTTCTGTACAGCGCCAGGCACATGACTGGCGCTATATAAATGTTTATTATAATAATAATAATTAATAAAAAATAATTAATAAGGGAGAGATGTATGTGAAAGAGTAGATTAGAATGGGAGAGGTCACAGGGGATGGGGAGAGAGCTAACCAAAGTTTGCACAGTATGTCCCACCCTGTGTCAGATACCTGCTGTTAAAGACAAGAGGATGAGGGATAAAAACCCTCAGGTCAGAGAGCAAAAGAGCATCGAACAGAAAGACCAGGGGTGAGAGAAAACATTTTTATGGGGGAAAAGGCTTATGCCTTTATGATTCATTGTGAAACCTTATGTGCCTGTGTAGGTGCTCGTATTACCCTCCTAAATATCTTTTGATCCCACAACCCAATTTCAACTAAAATTGCTAGAGGGGCAGAAGACCCACAGGTAAGCATTAACCCAAAATCTAATAATAATAGGTGCTCCAGGAGGAGAGAGCTATCTCACCTTGTAGTCTAATTTGCACTGCAGATTTAAAGTTTTCACCCTAATTTACATTGCGGCCCGGCCCCCTTTAGGACACCAGGGTTCATTAGTCTGGGCCCTTGTTGCACAGAGCTACTTGTTTCTGTTATCATTGGAAGACTTATCAAACCCCCAAAATGCTTGTAACCAGTGAGTGCCGAGTGAGTTACTGGAGGGGAACCATTGACCTGTGGAGACTGCAGGCACTTAGGAATCCCAACCTTGATCTCCCAGGCCCGGGTTAACCCATCATGAACCAGTGGTGTGCTCATGCCATCACAGTTATGTATTGAGCAAACACTCTGCATCGTTGTGACCTGCGTCTGCTCTAAATGAACTGCTCAGATGGAAGGCAAACACACACACACACACACACACTGGCAGACAAACATGCAGGTGCTTGTTTATATTGTTTGTTTTTTGTTTCTCTGGAAGGAAATTGAAAAACAAGGGGAAATCATAGATTCAAAACAAATCAGACAAATCGGAAAGTAAACATGGAAAATGGCTTGCCACTACAGTCCTGAAATTATGCCTATGAGATAACAGGAATGCCATCAGGAGGGAGAATGCAACACACACTTGCCGAGCCCATCTCTTAACAAAATAATGGGCTCTCATCTGAAGGTAGCTATCACTATGCCATCTATGTCCTGAAGCGGCGGTTCTTCATTTTGATTCTGTTTCTCACTCTTGTCTCAAGGATCCTTCACATCCCGACAGCCCACAACACTGCAGCACTATATTATATGATTACATACATTTGTGTATATATTATATAAACATAGGCAGGGTGAAAGAGAGACATAATGCTGGAGTGCTGGAATAATGAGCTCTGTGGGGATAGGGTGATTCCTCAAGACAGGATGAATACGTGCATATATATCCATGCATGTACAGACCTAGAGCTGGAGGTAGAGAACTCTTTTGATCAGAACTCAGTGTTATTTAATGTAATTCACCCTGAAATTCTCTGTAAGAGGGCAAAAGCACAACTAGAGAGGGTTTGAATGCCTAAGCCCCCCCTTAGCCATGTCCTTCAACACTCGAGAGGACACGCTTCCTGTTGCTTTCCGCTCTCTTTCCTACCTACTCACAATTCTGGATACTAATTCAACACACTTTGTTCACCATATGGGAAACCAGCTCCATGGTACTTACTACAACATGATTCCACAAACAGATGTTCATGCATTTCCAAGTTTCTGATGCCACACTAATGGGTTCTGACCAATAGGGGGAGCCCATCAGGATGCAGCTTAAATAGGGGCCTTTTTACATGGACGGAGGTGGGTGGGGGGATGGGTGTTTTGCCATGGTGGTGTTTACACGGACATACACCCACCTCCACCCACGGAGCCCTCTCTGGTTTTCTGGACAGCTCCATGGGTGGAGGTGGGTGTTGAGTGGGAGCACATACACTCCCCCACCCATCCCGCTCAGTGTTCACATGGGTGAACACCGAGTGGACACCCATCCCCCCCCCACTGTCCACCCCCCTGCACACCCACCCAAACATCGAGTAGAGGAGGAGGGGGGCATCTGTGTAAAAATGGCCTAAGTGAAACCTGAAAGCACCACTGGTGAAATTGACAGGCAAAGTTCCTGGCTACAAGGTGAAATTCCCAGCTGATTAAATGGACAGAGCAAAGCTCCCACTGCAAGACAAAGCACCCTGCTGATGAAACTGACAAGGCAAAGACCCATGGGTGAACGGATATTGATTCTGTGGTGTGTTTTTGGCTGCTCCATGGGGAACAAACCTCCACAAACCCATATTCACTCAGTGAGTTGCTCCAGGGTTTGTGTGACCAAATGTAATGCCTACCCCCGTGTTAGGTGGCTGGAATAGTGGCAAGCATCATAGACGCACTGGGTGTCTTTAGACATAATGCCAGCGGATGTCTGAATGTGTGTTTTGACCTTAATATGAACACTGGTTTGGCCCTGTGATCACCATGTGGCGCTGCTTAGACACACAGCCCATCTTGCTACAAATTGGTGTTTTGCTCACCAGCCAATCTCAGCACACAAGCATTGCTGCCTCGTTCCTCATGTTGTACCTGCTAACACATCATGTGATATAATTAGACACAACTTTGGCCGCGTGTTCAGCCAGAACATGCAAATTGTCCTTATGATGCAATGATGTTCACATTGCATGTTCTAGAGGTGGCCAAATTGGTGTTAGGATTGTTATGGTGCTTACACATAACAGCCGAACACATGTTTAGGGGGTTTGACACCTGATCTTTGTTATGTCTAAAGATGCCCACCCTCTGCTGTGCTGCAAGGGAAGGAACAGGAAATGTGAGGCGCAAGCAGGAGACACTGCTACATGATTAGGCAGCTCTCTGCTTGCACCTCGCACTTCCTGACCCATCCCCTGCAGCACAGGCCACTCCCTCTTGAAAACAAACAGCACCTGTAGGGAGGAAAGGGAGGGATATGGAGCATGTGATGAGGGGTGGGAGGTGCAGGGCATGACCACGGATGGGTTGACAAAGATGGCCTGTTATCTCTTATGACTATCCTGGTTGTGCTGCTACATGAGGGTCAAATGTATTATTCGTAGGGAAATAAAATAACAACTTTCCCAAGGATATGTCTGACCCTGAGATCATGGGGCTAAGTCAGGGGTGCTCAACTTCATTCGTTCTGAGGTACGGAATATTTGGTTTGAGTCCCACACTGGGTTGCATGTTGTTCTGTTCCTAATTTGCATGATCCTACCCCTAAATTGCATATCCCCACCCCTAATTAACATAACTTGTGTGAATGTAAAAAACCATCAGACACTACACTGGGAAGGGGCAACAGGGCTACTCCAAGGCTGTACAGCGAAATATTCAGCAACAATCAAATGCAATTAATTTTTTTTTATAAAATAAAAGCTAAGTTTATTTTAACACATCCTGTGCTCCATAGTTATTTAACACAAAAGTCATCTGCCACCAAATATAAAAATGCAAAGTGCACAGGGGAAAAGTAAGCACTGCCCAAGTCACCTGGCAAGTCAAATATGGACCACCCACACACACACACAAACACACAAATATGTGGAGAATACATGGCCCCATTGAGCCTCCACACCAGAAACCCCTTCCCTTCCTCGATGGAGCTTCTCCGCCACCCACACCACAGTGTGAAGCATGCTGCAAGCTGCAACCCTTCCCCCACCCTGCATCAGGTTGCACTGCCCAAGGCAGGGACCAGCCAAAGTGGAGAAACTTTCTCTCAGCGATCACGCTGAGACAGGAATGTCCCAGCAACATGCACTCTGGCCCTCCCACTGCACCCCTGGCAAAAGTAACACATGTAGCTCCCAGACAGGGACTAGAGGGCCCTGCTCAGCACCTGGCCCTTAAGGTCGAAGGCCGCTTACATGGCTTGCAAACCAGGGGGAAGGTGCTCGGGCTCATCTCCCTACCCCTATATGAACCAGGTCCAGAGGCTGCCTGGTGCAAACCATCTGTGGAGGTTACGTTTCGCTCAGTCTCGGGCAATAAGAAAATGGCTGTGGAGGTCAGAGTGGGCTCCTGGTACAGACCTAGCCACCAGCTTCCTTGGGAGGACTCCCCCCCCCCCCCCCCCCCCCC
>QEPC01005015.1:296753-372020 GCA_003113815.1 Sphenodon punctatus | reverse complement strand
CCCCCAGACCCAGGCAGCAAGTAAGGCAGCCGTTGAGAATGCAGTGGGCATTGGGAATGAACTGAGCCGCCAGTGCCCACATGGGCCAACAGCCCAACCAGGCAAGAGTGGAGGGGTGGGGGCTGCCTTACTTATTTTCAGTGCTTGGCAAGAACACTCCAAAAGGGGCCACCCTGCATGCAGTCAACGGCAGTGGCAGAAGAAGACAGGTGGGCGGCAGAGGAGTACACAGAGAGGTTTCAAGCAGCGGTGAGCAGTACAAGGAGAAATAGCGGACCTAGGCAGTGCCTCTGATAGGCTTACTGCCCAGAAGGGGAAAACTGATTGCGTGCCAGTAGGTGAGGTGGGCAAGTTCAAGCAAGAGGAACAAGTGAGGAAAAAGGAGAGGCTGGGCACATGCTCACTTAAATACATGACTTGATCACGTGCCTGCACACAAAGTCCAGGCCGCACACAATGGGTGATTTCAGACGAGACAGGGCAGCATTCGTCCCGTCCTGGAATCACTCAAATGATTCCCCGCCGGGATCACTCCGGCACGTCCAACAGACGTACCGGCTGATCCCAGCGGGGAATCAGGGAGGGGGTGTGGCTACGCAGTGCAATGTGTGGCCGCACGGCCCCGCCCCCCCACGCTCCACCGCCGCCCGCCCTCTGGGGAGATGGGCAGGTGCCACAGCCAATGCGGCCACAGCGCCTGCCCAATTTGACCACGGCCTGGAATCCCGCCGGGGATTCTGGGCCGTGGTTGCCAGCCAGACGTTACTTTTTGTTGGTTCCCGCCGGGGATCTCTTTGACCATGCTTGCGGCGATTGTCCGGTGGGGAGCCCAGAAGCGTGGTTGAAATTGACCCCATGTGGGAATCGACCATGGTGAACATCTGGCAGCCGCCTAACAGACGTTCAGGGCTCTTTGGCCCCATGTGGGTATTGACCATGGTTCACTGTGATCTCGTCACGTCTGAAAATACCCACTGGAAGCAAACACATTTGCAAGCAGGCTGCAAAAAATGTTTTGGCGTTCTGCGTGAGGCCCTGGGGCTGTATGTTGTGGACCGCTGGGCTAAGTGGAAAAGACGACAAAGTTTCCTACTGTCCAGTCTTAGGCCCTGCTCCATGGTACATGCAGCACGTGTGAATGAACCAGGAGCTGGTGCTGGCATTGGGGAATGCTCAACTGTTTCTTCACAGGGAGCCTCCACCTTTGCTTGTCCTTGGGTGAGTGTATCCCTTTACAGAACCCCCCTTACATACATCCAATGCTCGTAAAGCCCCCTCCCTCCCTGCCGCATGGTGTGAGGTGTGGGCATGACTAGTGAGCGACTGGAAGCACATCATTAATTGTCACTACCACCATGAAAGCAGCCTCTGAGGACTGTGTGTTCCATGTCAGGTTGATGGAGAAGCACTCACCCTGGAACAGGCAAGGGGAGGAGGCTCTGCAATGAGAAAGTGTTGACTCAGTGCAGGACTCCAGCCCCTAATCCCTGAGGATGTCAACGGTGCAGGGACTGTTGTATGTGCTGCAGTTTGTGCATGGTGCATGACTGCTGCATCCATGAGGTACATGCATGTGTTGTGTGGACGACATGCAGACGCAGAGCTTGGATTGGGACTTTAGTGTCCCAGCAACAGTTGCTTTGACTCTATGGCGCTGTCATGTCTTAAATTTCCCACCACAGTGATGGGAACCACTCCGCATAACTAAATACACAACCCACAACTTCTAAAGTTACATTGTGGATCTGAACCATCAACTCCTTTAATTTGATTGCTTGAGAGTTAACAGGGTGTTGTTGTTGTTGGGTTTGGGGCGGGGGGGAGGGGGAGGCTTGTATTGCTACCCCTGCTCAATAAATGCAAATGTCAACCAATTCTGCTGTGATGATGAAAGCATCTGCAGGAGCCACGTCTGCCAATGATTGTGCTGGATGTGCAGAAGTGCATTCTCCATGTGGCAGAGGACCCTAACTGCACTTTTGCTGCACAGCCCATCCATCTCCCTGATCTGTACTATTCTACAGGGCCTAATCGAGAGCTACAGATGTAAGAGCTTTATCCTCTGCCACGGAGATCTCGGTGGTTCATCTCGGGCTAATCCGTTGTCAGCACAAAACCAGCCTTCTCACTTGCCACACAGAGATTTTCAGCTTCGTTCAGCTGAGTTCAAGCAACCATGTCCCCTAAAATGGAAGTTTTGCAAGTATCAGAGGGCAGGGGAGTGGAATGTTGGGCTCTTTGGAGGCAAGTACAGTGATGAGGAAGCTTGACCGGCTGTAATAGGCGTGGTTTTTATCATCTGAAGGATGTCAAGGAACTTGGAAACGTTAAGCAGTTAAGCCACACACCATTTCTGCAGGGATGATGGTAAGGCACAGTGGGCATCCTCTGCTCCCTCCAATATTTCCCTCTACTTCTTCTGCTACCCCATCTACCACAGAAATAGAATAGCGTTGCCATAAACTGTCAAGTCATCACAGTAGAAAAAAGTCATAACCTCTTGGAAGGGCAGCATATAAATTAAAGTAAATAAATTAAAGAAGTAAATTTATTGTATAAGTGATTTAACATGAATTATATAGGCATATTCAACTTTGATAAGATCATAACTATTATTTATAATTATTCCCCTCGTTCCATAAAATATGTGTAGCAAAATCCTTCCTTCCCTAATAATGGTCTTCACCAACCCTTCTCTCCCCTGAGGTAATTGTTCTAACATCACTCCTGCATCCATATGAAGTTGGAAAGTTTCAGTCAACAGTGCCATGTTGCAGATATGGAAACTGAGTCACCAAGAATCAAGTTTCTGGTTAGCTTAGTTTTGGGGAACCCACCATGTGCTGCCCAGAGCCTGTTTTTAAGAGGTACTGAGCATGCACAGCTTCCATTGACCTCAGAAGGAGTTGTGGTGAGTGTCCAGCACCCATGAAAATCAGTTCTTAGGTGCCCTAAAATCAAAAGATAGCAACTTTTGTCTTCTGAGTCTTGCTACAGTGACTTAGGGTACTTTCAGACATGACGCTAACCACCCTTTAACCACCCTTGGTGGTTATTTATGCATGTTGCAGGGCTATATTGGTGACCTATGCAGCCCTGCAACATGCATAAATGACCATCAGGGGGCAGTTAAAGGGTGGTTAGCGTCATGTCTGAAAGTACCCTTAGTAGCAGAGCTGGGAATAGGACCCAGGAGGCCTGACTCCTTTAATCACTAATGCAGGTGCCCTTTTGAGCACCATAAAGCAAATAGCTTTATCTAGTAGCACAAAGGAGGAATTGTTCATGCGACAGGCTTACTGCAGCATCTTTCTAAACATGGCCACCTCTGGGATAGAGATTTCTTTGTGCTGCTTACAATTAGGTAGAAGAGTGATAGATTCAAAGCAGTTTGTAGTGGACCTCAGAGTGTTTGGATGCTTGGTTCAGATAAACACCTGAAAGGTCAGATAATTATCAAAAGCTCATCCAGCTTCCTCGACTGAGAAATCCTATGGGGATAAGTCATTGACAAGATACTTGAATATCCCTGTCAGGGCTACATGTGAGATATCATGGAGATGGGATTTCTTAGGTTGCTTAATCCTTGCCTATCCAGCTGTTACTAGGACATCCAGAGATGTCATAATTAAAAATAAATAAGAAAACAAAGTTGGCTCCTGACTGTGTTTGGACATCAACAATGTAGGGTTATGAAAAATGGTATCTATGTTTTAATATTATTATTAGTAGTAGCTAGCAGTAGTAGTTATAGTAGTAATAACAATGGTAATAATAACGTGCTTGTGACATCTACAGCCAAAGTAATTATATTCAAGAGATGAGGACAGTTGATCAAGGCATCTGAATCTGAAGCATTTGTTGACATCAAGTCATCAACTGTCTGTTGCTATTTTCACGATAACTGCTCCAAATAGGTTTGCGAAATAGATGAAAGAAGCACTCATTGGAGGAGCACTACTGAAATGTGTATTTATTTATTTGATTACTTGATATAAGCCTTTTCAGTGTCTCTTGTTCATGAGATTAAAGGTTTTAGTTGTGGTTAAATCCAGAAACATCTGGGAGGTGATAAAACTTGTATATTTAGAGCTGGATTCGTCAAGAAAGCCAGCACAGGTCAGAAGGCTGCTTGGCCTAACAGCTGTTGTGTGATCTCAGTAATTTCTCAGTGCTGGCCTATCAATCTTATAGAAGCAGTGTGGAAAGAATAGACCTTATACATCACCTCGCTCCATATTTACCAACATATCAATGTGCCAAAGAGGGACATAAGCCCCACACTCTCACACACTCTCAATTGAGCATGCATGCTTTTATATGATCATTATTGCTCATGCATGCGCGCACACACATATACATACACACTGCTGCCAGACAGCCAGACCTTCTCTTCCATACCGCAGCAGAGAAGACCTGATGGCCTGGCAGCGGAGCCAGCTCTCGCCACCAGCCAGAAGCAGAGGAGGCCCGGACGCTGGCAGCCAAGCCAGTGACCATTCCTCACCCCCATCCTCCGGACCCGGAATGGTGGCAGTAAGTGTAGGGACAAGGAGGGTGTGGTGGGGGTAAAGCTGGGCCCTGGGGGTTGGATCTCCACCCTCCGAGGCCAGGAGTGGGGTGGTGAGGATGGGAAGGCCCACCCGGGGGAGGGGGGGGAGGAAGAAGGTTGGTCCTGGATCCCTGTTTTTTTGGACGGTACTCAGTTCTCTTCCCCATTGAAAATGATGGGGGAAAGAACCAAAACCGAGACCCTTACTGAAATTCAGGGATCTGATACCGAAATAAAACTGAAACTGACCTGTGTCCCACTCCTAGTATCTGACATACTCCTTGGGAGATCAGGCACATTGCAGAGGGGAAAGCAGAAAATCCCAGCCCTGCACTGATATCTTTGCATGCAAACTGTGATTCCAGTGGTGCACCAGCTGGACACACACAAGCATCCACCGGTGCCAGTCTGATTACAGGATGAAATCCCCTTGAGATTGACTTCATGGCAGTATAATTAACCGAGTGAGTAACTTTATCATCCACATTTGTTTTCAGAGGTTGTAAAAAGAAAAAAAATATGTTTAAGTATTTATAATCTTTTTTTTTTTTTTTTTTTTGGCTAATCAAAAGAAATCCGAACTGGGAAAGCTCACTCAGACCACCTATAATAGCCCCATCACCTACAATACATTCTCCAGCCCATTGTTCAGTGTGTGGGGAAATGACTCAAGCACAGACATTTCTGATATTTTCCGTGGGAATCTGTCACACAGTCTCATCAGTCTCAATTAGAGCCGCAGGTTGTAGCACATTTACAAGCTGCAAATACTCACATTTTTTGGTCCCCGATGGGGTACCTAGCCCCATGTCAGGTGCCCAGTGCTCTCAGTACTTTCCCAGTGTCTGGAAGCCATGGCGGATTGGATGAGACAGAGCAGGCTGAAGCTGAACCCAGACAAGACGGAGGTGATGGTAGTGGGGAGGGCGAAGGAGGTGTCGGCTCCTCCTATGGGGCGGGGGTCTGCCCTCTGGTTGCCCAGCAGATTCGGAGACTGGGAGTGATTTTGGATGCGAACCTCCGCCTGGATCGACAGGTAGAGGTAGTGGCTAAAGCCACCTTCCACCAGCTGAATCTGGTGCGGAGGCTGTGCCCATACATCTCCAGACCTGACCTGGCCACTCTCATCCATGCCTTTGTTACCTCGAGGCTCGACTACTGTAACACGCTCTACGTGGGACTTCCCTTGATATTGGTTCGGAGGCTGCAGCTGGTGCAGAATGTGGCAGCCTGTCTCCTCACGGGGATGGGTCACCATGAGCACATTACACCAGTGCTCCGTTCTCTGCACTGGCTGCCTATAGCATACCGAGCCAAGTTCAAGGTGTTAGTATAGGTATACAAAGCCCTATATGGTCATAGCCCCTCTTATCTCGTGGACTGCCTCACCTTCTGTGACTCAGGATGAACCCTCCAATCCACTGGGGGTCCCCTGTGTAAGGCAGGGGGCCACCATGGAGAGGGCGTTCTCGGTGGTCGGGCCACGGTTGTGGAACTCCCTTCTGAAGGAAGCTCGCCTGGCCCCGGGTCTGCTCGCCTTTCGGTGGGCATGCAAGACTTGGCTGCTTGCCCAGGTCTTTGGAGGGGAGGGAGGGTAGGAGGAGTAAATGGGGGAGATTGGTGGGGTGGGGAATTTGAGGGAAATGGAGGGTAGGGTTAGGGTTGGGGGTTTTAAAGTTATTTTTAAACTAATGTCAGTTTTAATGTATTTTATTGTTCTATTGCATTGTTAGCCGCCCCGAGATGCCATGGGCATGAGGGGGTGGCATAGAAATGTCAAGAAATAAATAAAATTAAATAAAATAAAATGCGGGTATTACTGGAGCATCCTGGGAAACCACAAAATGCTCCAGGATGCCAATCCCAGAACCCATGGCTCCCCAAGATGCCTCACCTCAACACGGGGCTGCTACTTCTCTGGTCCTGATTGCTGCTCGCTCCTTTCTGCTCACTACTCCTCTCCGGATGGCAGCTACTCAGCTGAGCTGGGCACATCCCCACTTGGCTTTTTCTGACTGGGGGTAGAGGAGCGAGGAGGTCTTTTCCCATCTGTGTGCACCCCCCTAATGGGTCCCCATTCCCAGGAGGATGGAGTCACTTGGAGACCAGGCCTGAAACGGGAAACGTGGTGAATGCTGTTTCCATCAGAAACAGGTCATTCAACTTCATTCATGCAACACACAAACTTACCAGCTTTCTCTTTTATTCTTAAAGACCAGCACCACAAATGTAGTGATGCCACTACTATCAGGGGGAAAAAACGTTAACATCTCATGCTACAGCCTCACGTTCTCTCAGCTTCAGCCCCATTCCAAGTACAGCATTACACAGCAACTAAGTAAATTATGAAGAAGACTGACCTCCTCTAAAGTACCAGGTGATACTATTTCTCCAGGCAAGATGGTGGTTTCGATGGACCTGTGGTCTGATATGGCATCATGCATCCTATATTAGGGCTGAAACTTGTCCTTGCGATTCTCAAAAATCTCAGCGATAACCGGGTTCTCGCCGAGACTTTCAAGAATGAGAATGGGTCGAGAATAGGCTGATTCTCGACTCATTCTCGTGAAATTCTCACACAGCTGAAAACCAGCTCGCACATACACAAAATGGCCACCACTGCCATTCTGTGCATGTGTGGCCCCAGCAGCCATTGTGCGCATGCGCATAGTGTTGTTAGGGTTTCAAGAATCTCATGAGATTCTCAAGAAACCTCAGAAAAAGCTGTGCATGTGACAAATGGCCACCACGGGGATGTGCAGAATAGCTGTAGCTGCCATTTTCCGAATGCGCAAAGTGGTTTTTGAGGTTTCTCAAGAAACCTGCGAGATTCTCGAGAACCCTTGCAAGAATGTGCGAAAACTTGCTGGGCTCTTTCGGGAATCTCGTGCGTTCTCGTAAGAATGGAAGTCCATTCTTGTTTCACCCCTACCCTATATCTTTTAAAACTAGGATGGGGAACCTTTCCCATTCTATGGACCAGTTTGAAAATTAGTAAGCTCTGAGGGCTGCATAGAAATTGAGGGCAGGAATCCTTAAGGGCTTGCACTTGGGGAGAAGAGGATCTAGAATAACAGATTGGGGTCCATGGACCTATCCTCTATTCTTGCGTGCATGCCCTTATCTCTGTTCCCTTATGCTGAGTTAAGTCTTTCAGCACTTGGGGAGTCAGGGGGTGGGGGGTAGGAACTGGATCTAGGGGCCAGATTCAGGAAGAGGACAAATAAAAAAGATGGGCTCTATTTGGCTCTTGGTCATGAGGTTCCACATTCCTGTTTTTAAAACATCTGTTTGCCTTTCCTAAACCTCTTCATTCGTCACCTTCTAATCTTGTTCTTATAGCTGGATGCTTGGGCATATTCACTTCCATCATGTATACTGCCCCTGCTCTGTATTATTTAACTTTAGGAAGCATCTCTGTTGTGTTGTACCACTTTTATACCAGTATAAAGAAGAGAAACAAGACCAGAGTTTGTGTGCTATATACATAAAATAAAGTTGTACAGTAAAAAGCCGATTGCTTGCATCTTGCAGCAAAATCACACTAAACCATGAAGAAAATCTCATAACAAACCAGAAAGTGCTTCTGGGTAGAGTATTCCAGAGGAAATACACATCATCGTTATTATCATCATTAACAGGCACTGTGTGGCCTGTTCTCTGCAAACTAGGCTGATAATGTCTCTATTAACCCACTTCCAAGGCAAATTTCACTAAGGGAACCCCCTCGATTCTCCGAACCTGCAGATGACGTGGATACAAGATGCTGCCTTATGAGCCTTCAGCACACTCAGCCAGATGTCTGTGTAAGCATACGTCAGGGATGGTTACAATCTAGAATGGACAGCAAGATCCTCTATTGTTGTGTGTTGCTTATCTCTCAGCTTCACACAAAGCCATGGAAGTTGAATTTTGGAATCAGCAAGACAGTCCCAAGTATCTGAAAACCTTGGAGAATACAAAGATAGTTTGCCTCCTAAGGAATTGGCTATTGTGTGGGTGTTTGCAGACCTTGCTCTTCATATTCCCCCTACATACCTTGGTGCATTTCAAGGCAAGCAACTGGTTTACCTGAAAAAGGAACCAGCTGGGCAGAAGAGCTTGCTTCTCTGGAAGAATGGGCAATGGGCCATCTAGTCCCTACAGGAAATTCTATCAAGGTGTGAGGGGCTCACATCTTTATATGCTGAACTCTCTCCTATTGGGAATCAAACATCAAGAGTGTAATGGAAGTGGGACAAGAACCCTAGTGCTGAGTCCCAGGCCTCTTCCTGTTCTGCAGGGAAATACCAAGCTTTTGGGAGTGCTTGCAAATATTTTGGTACTTTGTCAGTCTCCAGTGATTCCTGCTTTCACCATTATTGATATTAGCACCTGTGATTTTTCATCTTTTTACCTCAGTTTCATCACTTTGCAGATTTTTTCATCACTTTCTGGCATTTTTGGCATTTTCCATCACTTTGGGGACTTTTACAACTATGTTTCAGCAGTTTTACAACAATTTCAAGCACTTTCTCAGCACTTAGCCAGTACGTTTGCATCTCCACAGCCCCTGGGGGTGCACATGGAGGGGTGTGGGGCTTGGGATCAGCCAAGTAGCAGCTCTGTTCATCTTTCAAAAAATAACAACAAAACGCAAAATCAACGGAAACGCCGGTAAGTTTGTGTGTTGCATGAATGAATGTGAATGACCTGTTTCTGATGGAAATAGCATTCACCACATTTCACATTTCAGACCTACGGTGTTTTCAGATGTTACGGGGCTGCTTGGCCCCATACCGAAAACAACCCATTCATTCCCCGCCAGGTCACCCCGTCACGCCATATCAGACGTGCCGGGGAGATCCCGGCGGGGAATCTGGGAGGGGGCGGGGCCGCGTGGCGCAACGTGTGGCCGCACAGCCCCGCCCCCTCCACGCACCCCGCCGCCCGCCCTCCGGGGAGACGGGCGGGAGGCGGGGCCAATGCGGCCGCCACGTCGGGCCGGATTCGCCACGGCCCGGGATCCCGCCGGGGATCCCAGGCCGTGGCAACTGACCAGATGTTAATTTTTGGGGGTCCCCGCTGGGGATCTTTTTGACCATGCTTCCCGGGACATTCCCCCGGCTAGCTCGGGAAGCGTGGTTCAAATTGACCACATGTGCGGATTGACCGTGGCGAACAACTGGCGGCCGCCAAACAGACATGCGAGACACATTGACCACAGGTGCGTATTCACCATGGTTCACTGTGATCTCGTAATGTCTGAAAATACCCCTAGTCTCCAAGTGGCTCCATCCTCCCATTCCTCCCCATTGAGTGCTGTGATGTCACAGCACTCCATAAGAAAAGGGGCAGGACTAAAGTGGTCCCTTCCCCCATCTCTCCCTATTTCCAATGTGACCATGCCCCCTGTGAAGCACTGTGTGATGTTATGGCACTTAGTAGGGGGTAGGGGGCAGGGGGCCTTCCAGCTGCTACAAACCTGGCCTGCTCTGAGCCCTAAATAAAGCTGAAATGGGTAATGGATTTGCTACCCTCCCAGGCATGTGGGAACCCCTTTGTAACTTTACTACCCTGCCAGTTCCCGCATAACTGTGCAGGCACCCACCGAAGTACCTGCATACGTGGGGGAAACCCATGGGTAACAAATCATAACATTCCCCCCTCTTTCCCTCTAACTTACTCTAGTCCCGGGGAGGGGGAAGGTGGTGGTGGCAGAACTGGTGAAGCAATCTTCTGGAGTTGGGTTTTTTGTCGCCTCCTCCCCCCCCTTCATTTCAAATACCTTGAAAATTAGGGACAGTACTGTGCTGGGGGTCTGGCTTATTCTCACCTCTAGCTTTTGCTTTACTGGAACTGCTCTGCCCTTGCCAAGCTACAACCAACCACAGACAACACAATTAGCAGCAAATCTTGATCACAAGCTGTTGACATCTCAGAACTCTTTGATTTCTCCCTTTTATCATTTCGCAGAACAATTCATCCATATTTCATTGCATCAGAAGCAGCAGGATCTGTAGTACATTGGTTCCCCAATTCTAACAACAACATCATGCAAATGAGCCCAGGAACACTCTGTTGCTGGATGCATCTTGAGCTTCTCTCTTTGTCCAGGCACAAAGTAGTAGGGTCTTTATTTCCATTGCCACTTCAAATTATTACAGCACAATTATTCCCTTTCTTCAGTGGTCCATGCAAACGATCAAAATCAGAGACCCTAGAAAAGTTGATAGACCTCCAAATTCAATTGAATTTTTAATCTCCTAGCAGTGTCAGTTCCGAGGAACTCTTTTTATTGTGTTTATTTCATTCAAAAAAAATGATTCACTATGTCTCTTTCTTTTTTTTCTAGAGAAACAAATAAACACAGGGAGCCCAACACCTACAATCAAACCTTAGCTGATGTGTTGAAGGGCATTCTATAAGAACCTAAACAAATTGGTGCAATATCAACAAGTGAATGTGTCCAGTCATTAGTCAAAACCACTACACTACTAAGGCAAGATAGCCCCTCAGAAATGAAATTATCTTTCAGTGGATCTCTCTCCTTCCCTTGGAAGGAGGAAGGAGCAAAGGACATGACAATGCAGCATCCCAATACATCACCTCTATCCCTGGCTCTTCTTCTGTTCCTTTCCCCTTTGACCTCTCTCCCTTGTCTATACTAGATCATAAGTCCCTACAGGCATGGGCCTGTCTCTAAGCATGACTGTTCAGCCCTGTAACTCAAAGCTTAAGAGCATAAGAACATAAGTAGTGCCATATAGGGCCAGATTAATGGTCCATCAAACCCAACATCCTGTCTCCAACAGTGGCCACACTTGGTTGCTTTGTGGCCTTAACACATAATAATGGAGTGAATGGCGAGAGGAGCGTCATTACTAGAGGTGAAACAAGAATGCTGGATGCTCTCACAAGAATCTTGCGAGATTCTCGCAACCCTGGCAAGATTCCTCTAGGGTTTTGGAGAATCTTGTGAAATTCTCACAAATCCCCCAAATGCTCTGCGCGTGTGCAAAATAGCTGTTGTGGCCATTCTGTGCATACGTGGCCCTACGGTGGCCATTTTGTGGATGTGCAGAACAGTTTTTGAGGTTTTTGAGAATCTCGCAAGATTCTCATCAGCCCCAAAATTATCTGCGCATTCGCAAAATGGCCTCCACGGACATTCTGTGCATGTGCGCCCCCGGAAGCCATTTTGCACATGTACAGAACATTTGGGGGGGGGAGGTGTTTTGTGACACTCAAGAATCTTGCGAGAATGGTGGCGAGAGTCTCGTTCCATAAAATCTCATCAAGAAGTCCATTCTCAATGAGATTTTTGAGTAGGTCGGAATCTCATTTTACCCTATTCCACTTTACAGAAGAGACACTGAGGCAAAGTTAGGTAAAACGACTTGCCCAAGTTCATATCTGGATTCAATGGCAGAGCCAGGAATAGAACTCCGATCCCTCCTCCTACACATTTTGATGTGGTGGCAGAGATGAAGATCAAAGCTGTTACATGAGGATCAGCTTATCTCAGCTTTCAGATTTTTCTCACATTGCAGAGATGTAAATGGAGAGTCCTTTCACTGATATCAGCAGTTACCCTGACAACAAGCAAACTAGTCTTCATCAGCATCATTATTGTTTTAGTTATTCCTAGGCAGTAGGGAACTGAGATCTGCCAGGCTGTGTGCAAAGGGCTGTTCCTCTGGGATAATGTGCAGCACTGGGGTATGTGTCTGTTGGGTGGACTAATCCATTCCCCAGAGACCTGTTGTGTATGTGGAGGCACAACCAACGACCCATCCCCTGGAGATTGGATATATAAGTAGGGTGAACTGGGGAGCCCTACAAGTATGGCTTGGTGTGGGTCATCCCATTAGTCCCTATGCAGCAGGATCTTGCTGTAAATTCACATGAAGTCACATTTTAAAATGCTTACCTTTTTGTGAACAACATTATCTATTTCCTCCTTTTAATGCTATTGTTCCTCTAAAGAAGCCTGCATTTCCAAAAATGTGTGCAATTAAATTCTCTCATTAGCATGTGAAAACTTCATGCAGCATCATGGCAATGGAGTCACATTCTGCCACAGGACACTCATACCCCACTGTTCTGCAACTACCGATGGGAACATGAAAGGTTTTATTTTCAAAGCAGGAGATATTGATCCTCTGACGATATATACTGTTATAGCGATTCAGTTTCTCATATACCAAACAGCTGATGTACATTTTGCCCAAAGGATGCTAGTGCAGCAGAAAGGCGCTGTATTACCTTCATAAGAAATGTTTGCACTGCTATCGTAAGGCATCTGATTGCAGCACAGCTCACTTTTATACTGTAGCTGGGATATTAATTATGCTCTTGAATGAGGCTAAAGCTCTGGACTCTGTTTTTGCTTTACGTTAAAATCGTGTCTGCAATATGACAGCAAAACTAGTTGACTTGTAACTGGCCAGGGGACAATCATGTCATCTCATCACAAAGTCTCCAGATTTAGTTGTAGTTGCACTGTAGATGGGCCCATTGTCCAGCTTCTTTACTTTCTTGATAGCTCAGTTACTAACCAGAGAAGGGCTAATGCCAACACAGTTTAGCGAAACACAGTGAAGATTTATTGCTTTTATTTAACCTTTCCCAGTTAATATTGATCAGCTGCCCAATGGCCTGATTAGCTGGAACAGATTTCATTTGGTAGAGCACATCATCTAGGTTTCTTTTTCCTAGACTCATGATTATCCATTGCCTTTTTGATGAAAACTAGAGCATTCATTCCATTTGATAGAGGCTGGTAGCTGCTGCCAAATCTAGGAAGACAGCGGTCACTCTAGATTTACACCCAGGTCCTCTTTTCACTTGGACCAGTTTTAACCTGAGTTAACTCTGGGTTCAGTCCGCCACCATTCAATTCATGGGTGAAACAAATGAGAAAGTGGCGAGCTGGATCCTTTGGCCACCCCGAGTAGGGCCACTGCAGCAGCCTCACTTTGGGCCGCCAGGGAGTGCATTTAAAACAAATAGCCCACACCCCTCCCTAGGGAATCTATGCAGGGGGTAGACTCCCATCACAAGTCCTTCCATGCCATGGGTTGGCTGAAGTGTCATCCACACAGAGCAGGACTCCTGGACCTCTGGTGCACAGCAGGATTGGGCCCCTAGGAAGAGCTGCTGTCAAACAGCTGATCAGTGGAGCCTGGAGGAGTGCGCTCACATGGGCTGTCAAACAGCTGATAGGAGAGAGGGGGGTCCTCTGCTTTTCTTCCCCCCCCCCATCAGTTGTTTGGCAACCCAAGTGAGTGCACTTCTCCAGGTCCCCTCGATCAGCTGCTTGGCAGTGCTGCTGAGGGTGGTCCTTCAGGCTCCCTGATCAACTGTTTGGCAGCCCAGCTGAGCACGTGTCTCTAGACACCACCACTACCCCCATCTGCTGTTTGGCAGCCCGGATGAGTGTGCTCTTCAAGTCCTGATCCTCAAACATGGCCTCGCGGCAGGGCTGGTCTGGGCCAGGATAGGCGGGACCAAGTTAGCCCAGATTAGCCTGGCTGGGAGAGCCCTGGCCCATCCCATATTGCCAACCTTCTCTGGATGACAGTAGCATCTGCCTGCCCCGGGACAGAAGTGGGTGAACATCTGGCAGCCACCAAACTGGCAAGTAGGTGACGCAGGGGCTACTGTCTTCTTTGTTTTCATCCAATGACAAAGCTCTCATTGTCTTTAATGGTGGAGGTTAGATTTGTTTTGTGCCACGTTTCTTCAGTTAAGTGACTTCTAATTAGTGCACTTGAGATCAGAGTCTGACTTCATGGTGCTTGGTTCTGACTCTTGGACTCAGTGCCCCCCTAGCAGATCTTTGGACAGCTCCAACCTTTTCAAACAGTTACTTTTGATATCTTCTGAAGAAATGTAGCAATATCAGATAAAGCTGTATGTCAACTGCTGAAAAACAATTGACTTTTGATTAAAAGACCAAATCAGCAAAAATGGATTGTAAAAGTCCTGGATTTAGCCAAGGAAGAATTCCCTCAGTGCAGGAAATGAAGATGAAAACTTAGAAATAGCTGCTTAAGGGGCCTACAAAAGTCCAGGTGAGGAGAGCTTGCTGAGGATGGGTCATAGTGTTAGCCAGGACCCCTGGTCCCCCCCCCCCGAAGGAATGTACCCCCTCCCTTTGTGGTGATAGCCAACTAACTTGGACCTAGGGGTCGACAAAGCCCCCAGGGGTAACCAAGGGTAAGGAGGCTTGCGGAAAAGATAGTCTCCCCACACTGGATGCAAGGGGGGGGGCATGGAAAATAAGGATCAGGTCCAACCACCCTAGTTCCTAGCCAAAAGGGACCACTCATGGAAAAATACCAGCCTAAGGTTGTGAAAAAGACTGGAAGGGAGAGCCCTCTGAATAAAGAATGGAGTCATTAAAGAGAGGGGCTCACCCTGTTGTGACAAAGGACTGGTAGCCATGACTCAGAGCAGCAACATCCTATCTCCTTATTCCCCAAGAGAAACCAGACACACACTTATTGTACCCTGAAGTCTGCCATTTAGACCTTCCTTCCCTCCCTCCACCTTTTGTTTACAGTTCCCCTGTGAGTCAAAGATCTCTTTTGCATATCTTGGAGCCACCTTTGTAATGGAAGCAAAAGTTGTAACTTCTCCCCTCGTTAACCCATTGAGTACCACCAACAACCCTTCATAGCCTCCCCAAACCTTTTGTTTAGTACCCAATAACTGCCTCTTGTTTTTGCCTCAACCACTGAGAAATCTTGGGACCCAGATACGTGCAGGTCAGTCTGTGCATGTCTGAGTTGAGAGATCTCCCAGACTCTGGTCTGCCCCTTGTTTTTTCCCTCCATCCCCCGAATTCCGCTGGATCCGTGGACCACCTGTCCCATCTCAACAGGCAAGGAAAGGTAACCACAGGTCCAGACTTTCCAAGCCAACTGGGGAAGCCCTGTCTCTCTTTCTCTCTCTCTCCTTCGTTCGCGTTCTCTTGCTCCCCATCACTGAGCCGACACCGGACCCCCGCCCGTTCTCCTACCATACTCCCCGCAAGCCGCTTGTATTTTTCCCTTTTTAAATCATGCCAGATAGACCCGGGTTGTGTTTCTGTGTTTTTTTATAGCAATAAAATTATTATTGGACACCTGTCTCTCTCTCTCTCTTTCTATTTGGGGAGGGTACGTTAACTGCCTGTAGCACGTACTGTCCTCAGCTTGATCCTTTTGAACATGTGGAGACCCCAATTTAAGTCATTAAGCTAATTCCCCCTGAAGTTTAAAGAACGGTGGATATTGGGGTACCCACCCCCCAATAGTCACGAGTGGGAGGGGGGGTCTCCTGTTAACATTGGTACTAGTGGGTTGTGTCAATAATAGGGCAAGGATTCTGGGGCCCATAGAAAGATTGGGAAAGATCAGGCTACTCCACCTTAAACCAACACCCAGGGTTCTTTGAGTATCCCAAATGGGAGAGAACATGGGAAGCTTAAAGCAACTTTAAACTCCCTGTCCTTTCCCCAAGGCTGTGAGTACTGGGTGAGACTGGTTCAAAACAGCCATTCTGTTTTCATGGAAGAGTTCTGTCAAAACAGAATGGCTGTCAGAATTTTGGTCAGAATTCAGTCTGAAATAACGTTTTGATCAGAGTTCCGATCAACCTCTTTGTGCCATGCAAAATTGACACTGTCCTACACTAAAATGGCATCTGCAGTTTCAGCGTAGGGTAGTGGCCATTTTTCACATGTACAAAATGATGGATTTTTTTTTATTGGCCCACTAGGAATTCTGATTGGATCCACCAAAATGCCCAGTTCCACTGAAAACAAAAGCTGAATTGAATACTAGTTTCAGCCCTAGTTGTGGACTATGTTTCTGAAAAGTTCAGGACAGAATACCACCTGTAAACCTTTTGTCAGCATTTCTCCTGTCAGCAAAATCAGTTTTAAAATACCATAAGCTACGTATGATCTGCCACTGAATTCAAATCAGCTGTTGCTTTGGCAGACTCTCGCCAGTCCAATTCCTATCTCTCCTATACTAGCCTTGAAGCAGAAGTAACTCCAGGTAATTCACTGGTGGAAAACACAATGTAAATGATATTAAAATCCGGCCCCTGCTGGTAGCAAATGCATCAGTTCATAAACTGATTAGGGGAATGGAGTTTCACTGTGCAAAACCAAATTTGCTTCTATTCTGGAATTGATTCGTTTAGTGTGCAAAATCCAGGGGACATTTTTTATGCAGCACAAGGTTCTTTACGTCAGCTAGAATGTGGTGAATAATTTGCAAGGTTTACAAAGGTGCTATAGTTTAATAACAGTTTTGCTTCAAAGAGACAGGGGCTCTACAGAGCTTGATGCAATGTTTGTGCTGGTAGAAGGCTAGAGAGAAGCAAGCACTAATATAACCAGCTTTAGGCCTTGGCTTTGACTAGTATTTATTGCCATAGGGGTAAGATCCAAGCTAGATTTCCATCTTCCTGAATGCCATATTTATTGGGCATATTTGCTGCAATGGGAGAAATATACGATTTGGCTAGTACGCAGTTGCAGAATTCAATAAGTTGATTTACCTGTCTTAACTGCTTTCTGACACCAACAGGACAAGCATCACTATGGAGGGTGGGGATGAGGAGTTTGTTTTAAATCAAGTAGAGGAGAGCCTGCCGGTTGAACAGTGCAGTAAAACCAGGACATATATATTTCAAATGGCTCCCACAGCCCATCTTTCCTCACCAGTGAGTTGCATTTACTGGCCCCTGTTATGTAGTTCAGGTTCAAAAACACTCCACAAAGGTGCCTCATAGTGGATAAATCTCTTTGAGGAAAGGCAAACATCTTTCATTGAGTAATTTAAAGTACATTAGCCATGTTATTTGCTGCTAACTCAGGACTCTGAGCTAAAGCTGGTTCTGTTCCCTCCCCACACGTCTCCGACATATCTGCAGCAATACTCTCTCTGCTGAGCTGGGGAATACAGGATTGGGAGGTAGAGAGGGACCCCCATTCTCATCCTGCCTTAGCCAGAAACTCACTGGGTGACCTTGTGTAAGAACTGAGCCATAAGTAAATCAGGGATCCATAACTGCTTTTCAGGCCTGTATAGGCTGGAGACAAAAAAAGAGCTGACGGATGGTTTCTAGAATTGGAAATTAAGGAAAACAAATTGTTTGTAACCTTGTCTTTAAAAAAACCTGATAAACAGCTCTTCTCCTGTCTCTCTGGAGCCTAGAAGTTGATGTAATGTTATGGATCGTGGACCAATCAGGAATGGTTCTGACGATGGATGGAAATGTGTGGCACATGATTCTCCCCAGCTAATTGGCTGGGTTTCGGGTCTTTGTTTAAGACCCTATAAAAAGTGACACCCCAGGTCCCTCAGGGCTGACCTTGCCTGCGATTACATGGTCTCCTTGGATTCCTTGGCTCTATGTGCCTTGGCTCTATGGAGCTGGCCTCGGAGGTGGCGTTGGGCTCCTCTAGGACTTTGGTTCTGGGGGACTTCAACATCCACACCGATGCCAGCCTTGGTGGGGCGGAGCGAGAATTCATGGCCGCCATGGCAACCATGGATTTGCCCCAGGAGGTTATCTGCCCGACCCACGTGGGGGGGCACACCCTCAACCTGATCTTTGGTTCTGGCCTTGAGGCGGGGGGTTCGGGTTGTGGCGGAGGTTTCAGCAGTGCCCTTGTCATGGACGGACCATTATCTCCTTCAGGCCAGTCTTCTAGCACACCCCCTCCAGAAAGGGAGAGGACCAGTTAGGATGGTCCGCCCTCGGAGGCTGATGGAACCCCAGCGGTTCCAAGAGGCCTGGGGGAGTTAACCTTGGACTTGGATGGTCACTCTGTGGATGAGCTAGTCCAGCATTGGAACAGCTTGCTGGAGGAGGTCATTGACAGGGTGGCTCCGAGACGCCCTCTGTCTCGGTCTCGTCACCTCAGGACCCCTTGGTTTACTGAGGGGCTGCGGTGTACGAAGCACGTAGGCAGGAGGCTAGAGCGACACTGGCATCAGATTCGATCTGACTCTGACCGTCTTCTCCATAGAGCCCATTTGCGGTCCTATGTTGAGGCTGTGAGGGACGGCAAGGAAGGAGTTCCTTGCTGTCCTCATAGCATCTGCGAAGTCATGCCCGGCAGAGCTGTTTTGGGTGCTGAGGGGGCTGGTTAGTCCGGCCTCCCTCCGCCTGGATGGGGACTTGTCCCAGGCCCGCTGTGAGGAGTTTGTCAACTACTTCACAGACAACATTGTTCGGAATCAGACCAACTTTGACATTGGATTAGGGGCAGTATGGGAAGAGCACGAGGGGATGGACGTTCCGTCTGGTCCAGCTTTGTGGGGGGAGTTTCAGGAAGTGATGCCGGCTGATGCGGTGGACGTTTTGGGGTCTGTGAGGGCCACTTGTTGTGAACTTGATCCGTGCCCATCATGGTTAGTAAAAGTTTCCTGGGAGACATTGGGGACGGTACTGGCGAGGGTAGTGAACGCATCCTTGCAGCAGGGGAGGCTGTCGCCTTTTATCAAGGAGGCTGTGGTACGTCCCCTGCTGAAAAAACCATCATTGGACGTGGATGCGCTCGCCAGCTACCAACCTGTCTCTAACCTTCCCTTTTTAAGGAAGGTTATTGAGCGGGCAGTGGCACTCCAGCTCCAGGCGCATCTGGACAGCATCAGTTTCCTAGACCCTTTTCAATCTGGGTTCCGCCCTAGCTATGGCACTGAGACGGCGTTGGTGGCCTTGGTAGATGACCTCCGACGGCAGATGGACGCAGGATGTTCAACATTTCTCATCCTGCTAGATCTCTTGGTCGCTTTTGACACCGTGGACCATGGGCTGCTAGTGAGATGGCTGCGTGACCTGAGGGGTCTGGGCGGGATAGTTCTTGAATGTTTCCATTCATTCCTCTTGGGGAGAAGCCAGCGGGTTGTGCTGGGGGATGAGACATCGTGCCCCCGCACCTTATCATGCAGCGTTCCGCAGGGTTCCATCCTGTCTCCATTATTATTTAATGTGTATATGCAGCCCTTAGGGGAGGTCATGAGGGGGTTCGGGGTGCGGTGTCACCAATATACTGATGATATTCAGCTATACCTCACCTTTTCAACTGACCCAGACCCTGCTGTCTCGTTGCTATCCCAGTGTTTGGAGGCCGTGGCAGAATGGATGTGGCAGAGCAGATTGAAGCTTAACCCCGATAAGACGGAGGTGATGTTGGTGGGAAGAGCGAGGGAGGTAGTGGCCCCCCTGGTTGGGGGGGTTCGCCCTCCTATAGCTCAGCAGGTCCGGAGTCTGGGGGTGATATTGGATGCAAATCTGCACCTGGAGCAGCAGGTGGAGGCAGTCGCTAAGGCTACCATTTGCCAGTTGTATCTGGTGCGTAAGCTGTGTCCGTTCATCTCCAGCCCGGACCTGGCCTCCCTCATCCATGCCTTCATCACCTCGAGGCTAGACTACTGTAATGTGCTCTACGTGGGGCTTCCCTTGTTCCTGGTCCAGAGGCTGCAGCTAGTGCAGAATGCGGCAGCTCATCTCCTTACGGGGACGGGCCATCGGGAGCATATTACACCTGTGCTCCGGACTCTGCACTGGCTGCCAATAGCGTGCTGAGCCTCAAGGTTTTGGTGTTGATCTATAAAGCCCTATATGGTCTTGGTCCCTCATACCTCAGGGACCGCCTCGCCCTCCGCACCCCAGAGTGGCTCCTTTGGTCTGCTGGGGGTGCCTTCTTGGAGGTCCCCCATTTTAAGCGGGGGGCCACAATGAAGAGGACATTCTCAGTGGCCGTGCCATGCCTTTGGAACTCCCTTCCAGAGGAAGCTCGCCTGGCCCCTAGCCTCTTGATATTCCGGTGAAGTTGCAAAACCTGGCTGTTTGCCCAGGCCTTTGGGGAGGGTGGAAGGGTAGGGTGAGGGATTTTTAGCTCCCCCACCTGACTTGTTATTTATTATATATTATTTAGCCCTGTTTTAATATTTTAATATTATTGTCATGAAATGTTTTAAACTGTTTTTATTGTATTTTATTGTTGGAAGCCGCCTCATGCTGCTTTGCAGGAGGGGCGGGATAGAAAATCTATTGAATAAATAAATAAATAAATATGCAACTCCTGATACCTGTGATCAACCCCCCTGGTCTCCCAGATGTGGACTCTGCTAAATAAACTCTAACTTCCTACTGCAATCTGGCTCTTGTGTTTACTCATCCCAGTGAAGTTAATGGGTTTCATCTCTCATTGTCTATGAACTCATGACACTTCTCTGGGTCAAATTTTCCCTGATATCCCAGCAGCCATAAAATACAACACCTTGGGTCAGTCACATTATTCTTTCAACCTAACCTACCTCACAGGGTTGTTGTGAGAATTAAAATGTTGTGTTACTTATATGTAAGGCGCTCCAAGTGCCATGGCAGGGAGATGCTATATAAAAATAAAGATTATTGTTTATTATTATTAAAACACTAACAACTATAAAAACAAAATACAACTCCCACAAAACCGCCAACCATCCCACAGCCCCCACAAAACCACCCAATACCACCTCCCCATGTCCTACTCCCACCCCCCTCACAACCCTACTCCAGCCCCCCAGAAAAACCGCCTCTCCATCCCTTATCCCTACCCTCCAAATGCCTTTACAAAAAGGTCTTACACCACCTCCAGAAGATGCTCAGACTTGGGCTCAACTGAACTTCTGGGGGAAGGGAATTGCATAACATCAGGGCAACAACCAAGAATGACTCCCTGTGGCCCCCATCGTACAAACAAGACTAACCAATGGGTACCCACAGGGAGGCACTCCCAGCTGATTGCAGAGGCTGCAGTGGGACATGGAAGGGCAGGCGATCTCTCAAATATGTGGGGTCTAAACAATTTAGGGCTTTAAAGGTCAAACCAGCATCTTGAATTGTGACCAGAAAGCTATAGGAAGCCAGTGCAGACTACGGAGCACCCGTGTAATGTGCTGGCTGAGCTCCATGCCCAACAGGAGGTGAGCTTCCACATTCTGTACCAGCTGCAGATTCCGGTCATTAAGGCCAACCCCACATAGAGCACATTTCAGTAATCTAGCCTCGAGGTGATGAAGGCATGGATGATAATGGTCAGATCTGAACCAGAAAGAAAAGGCCACAGCTTCCTCACCAGATGGAGTTGGTGAAACGTTTTCCAGGCCACCACCACAGTCTGACAATCCAGATGCAGCAAGGGGTCCAAAGCACTCCAAGGCTGCGAACTTGATTGACCAGAGGGGACCAGACCCCATCAATAAATAAGTCCCAATCCCCTCCAAGCCACAAGACCAGCCAACTATCGTCACCTTGGTATTGTCTGGATTCAGCTCCAATTGGCTCAACCTCATCCAGTCCCCAACAGCAGTCAGGAAACAGGTAAGCACTGAGACTGCTGGGCCTGGATCAGATGTAAAAAAGAGGTAGAGCTGAGTGTCATCAGTGTACTGATGGCACTTCACCCCAAACTTCCAAATAACCTCACCCAACGGCCTCATATACATGTCCAACAAAAGGGAGACAGAATGGAACCATGCGTGACCCCACAGGGGAAGTCCCAAGAAGATGATGGGCAATCACTCATCACCACTCTCTGGGACCTCCCAGAGAGTATAAGTACTCGAGAGTGGTCCCGCGCACCCCTGTCAGGTCCCACAGTTTTGTCAACAATACCTCATGATCAATTATATCAAAGGACACCAAAAGATCTAACAGGGGGTATTTTCAGACGATACGCGGGCCGTTGGCCCCGTACCGGGACCACTGGCTTCGTTCCCCGCCGGGGTCACCCCGTAACGGCACAACAGACGTGCCGGGGGGATCCTGCCACGGCCCGGGATCCCGCCGGGGATCCCGGGCCGTGGCATGCGGCCAGACATTACTTTTCCTTGGCCATGGCCCGGGGTCCGTATGACCATGCTTCCCGGGACCTTCCCCCGGCTAGCCCAGGAACCGTGGTTCAAACGAACCCCATGTGGGGATTGACCGTGGCCAACATCTGGCGCGCCAAGAACAGACGTACGGGACAAGGTGACCACAGGTGAGTATTCACCGTGGTTCACCGTGTTCACGTAATGTCTGAAATCACCCAGGATCAAGAGGGTAGAATTCCTCTTGTCAATCTCTAGACATAGGTCATCGACCAAGGCCACAAAAGCTGTGTGCCATACCCAGGGCAAAATCCCAACTGGAATGGGTCCAGGAATCCAATAAGATTAAGAGAGCCTGGAGATGTGGGCAACCACCTGTTCAATAACCTTCTCTAAAAATGAAAGGTTAGAGACAGGCCGATAACTAGCTGGGGAGTCAGCATACAACGATGGCTTCTTAAGCAGGAACCAGACAACTTCAGTTTTAAGAACGTCCGGTACCCTACCCTCCCAAAGGAGGGCATTGACAACCTCAGCCAGCGACAGCCCCAGTATCTCTCAGCTGGCCTTCACCAGCCAGGGGATGGGCAAGGATCTAGTTCACAAATGGTTGCCATTACAGCCCCAAACACCTTCCCCACATTGCATATCCAAATAAACGGGACAAGATCAAGTTTCCATAACCTCAAACTCTGACTCTGCAGGTAGAATGGCAGCAGTTGTGGTGAATACGAGCAAGTTTGTCTGCAAAGTAATTACTAAAAATATCACAGTGGGCATTAGATGACTCCATTTCTGGGCAGAGGCAGACCGGATTAACCAGTCCCCTCACCACCCAGAATAGCTCCACTGGATGAGACTTCACAGACGCTATGATAGCAGAGAAGAAAGCTTTCTTCCCCACCATCAAAGCCACCGTATAGTACTTTAAAAATAATCTATGCTGCGATCGGTTGGCTTCAGCATGAGTCGAGCACCACATACCACCTAACCTCCTGCTTCAGCCTCCTCAGGTCCTCCATATACCAGGAGGACTGTTGCCTCTGCAGTGGAGGGAGCAGACATCTGGGTGAAACCATGTCAATGGCCATAATCAAGATGTTATTCCACAAAACAACCAGGTCATCAACAGAATAGCTTCTAAGGTCAGTTAGCATATCTCCCAGAGAGTTCTGGAAACCAATTGGATCCATTAGTCTCCAAGGGTGGACCATCCTAATAGGTCCACCACCTGATGAGGGCATAGTAGGGCAGGGTAGTGCAAATAACATTAAAAATAAATTGCTTGGTACAAATTCTAAGGTAAGCAATAGCAACAAAAGCAAGTTAATACTGAGAAACAGGTTGGAATCAAGATGCAGTGCTGCTGGTAAAACAAAGGTTGTGCAGAACAGCTGATTCATTGTTTCAAATACTCATCCTTTCTGAAGATAAATATTCCATGAAATGACTGTACTAACTAATACAGTATTTGTGAGACTTCCAAGAGGGGAGAACAGCCTTCAGACAGTGTTTGAGTGTTACCTGTGTTGCTAGACTGCTGCAGAGGCTGTTGCCCGCATTGGTGGACCAGGAGTTTATTCCCCTGATTGGCTGTGCACTGTGAGAGGATTTTAGGTGACTGGGAACTCCAGCAGGGCTGGACCATGCCCCCATGCCCCCAAGACACCAGATAACAAGGGGGCTGTCCTACAGCAGCACCATAGACTTCCAGGAGGGGAGAGCAGCCTTGGGACAGCGTTTGGGTGTTACCTGTGTTACTGGACTGCTTTGGAGGCTTTTGCCCACATTGGTGGACCCACAATTGATTTCCTGATTGGCTGTGCACTGTGAGAGGACTTTAGATGGTTGAGAGCTCCAGCGGGGCTGGACCACGCCCCCGAGACACGAGATAACAAGGGGACTGGCCTGCAGCAGTGTCGTAGGCATGTATTGAAGGGCAATGTCCACAAGGGCATGACCCTGCGTGCTCCCCTTGTGAGCTGCATGGGAGCCGTAGCCGTGATATTTATGGATTGTTTAAGACATTTTGAGTTGGCCTGTTGGGGTGTATTGTGTTGTGTGGACTTGAGGGTTAAGGCTGGTTGAGCCTCAAAGATTTTCCCCTAAGGGGACTTTGTTCAGTCTTGTCCTGAGTGAGCGGCTATCTGCAGGGGTCAAGCCTCGCTAAGGTATACTCCACAATGGGGAAGGCATTGCTCCCATTGTCCACAGGGGCGAAGCCTTGTCAAGGTATATCCCGTAAAGTGGAAGGTATAGCTCCTATTGCCCACAGGGGCTAAGCCTCACAAGGTATATCCCGTAAAGGGGAAGGCATTGCTCCCATTGTCCACAGGGGCTAAGCCTTGCCAAGGTATATCCCATAAAGAGGAAGGCATTGCTCCCATTGTCCACAGGGGCTAAGTCTTGCCAAGGTATACCCCATAAATGGGAAGGCATTGTTTCTATTGTCCACAGGGGCTAAGCCTCACCAAGGTATATCCCGTAAAGGGGAAGGCATTGCTCCCATTGCCCACAGGGGCTAAGCCTCACCAAGGTACACCCTGCAAAGGGGAAGGCATTGTTCCCATTGTCCACAGGGGCTAAGCCTCATCAAGGTATATCCTGGACAGGGGAAGGCATTGCTCCCATTGTCCACAGGGGCGAAGCATCACCAAGATATATCCCGTAAAGGGGAAGGCATTGATCCCATTGTCCACAGGGGCTAAGCCTCGCCAAGGTATATCCCGTAAAGGGGAAGGCATTGCTCCCATTGTCCACAGGGGCTAAGCCTCGCCAAGGTATATCCCATAAAGAGGAAGATATTGCTTCTATTGTCCACAGGGGCTAAGCCTCACCAAGGTATATCCCATAAAGGGGAAGGTGTTGCTCCCATTGTCCACAGGGGCTAAGCCTCACCAAGGTACACCCCGCAAAGGGGAAGGCATTGTTCCCATTGTCCACAGGGGCTAAGCCTCGCCAAGGTATATCCTGGAAAGGGGAAGGCATTGCTCCCATTGTCCACAGGGGCGAAGCCTCGCCAAGGTATATCCCATAAAGGGGAAGGTGTTGCTCCCATTGTCCACAGGGGCTAAGCCTCGCCAAGGTATATCCTGTAAAGGGGAAGGCATTACTCCCATTGCCCATAGGGGCTAAGTCTCACCAAGGTACACCCCGCAAAGGGGAAGGCAGTTTCTCCATTGTCTCTAGGGACCAGACCTTAAGTTATACCCCGCCAAGGGGAAAAGATATCCTAAGTTGCTGCTGCGGTAGCATCGGGGAAGAGCATTCCCCTAAGGTGAAGGTATTCCTCCAACTGCCCCTCCTTGTGATCTTGATCTTAATGCTACAGTATTTGCTGCAGATGTTCATTTGGGCTTGTAATGACACTGAGCAGGATGTTAATAAAAACAAACTAACTAATAAATCTTCCTTCACAAGAACCAAGTCATCCCAGTTCTCATAGTTCCAGAGAACAAAACAAAAAATAGAAATGGGCTGCTTGGCATACAACTACCTCTTATACTGGGGTGGGGAAACTTTTGCTTCCCTGGAACCACCTTGAAAATTTGTACAAGCTTTGAGGGTCACATAAAAGTTGCGGGTGGGGCCACTTAAGGAGACACTCTGGAAGAAGAGGGTCCAGACCATGGATCTGTGACCATGGATCTGTCCCTTATCCTTGTGATTATGCCCTCACCTCTGCTCCCTTACCCTATCTCAGTCTTTCAGTGCATGAAGGTAGGAACTGGATCCAGGGATCAGATTCAGAAACTGGAAAGGGGCCAGATGAACAGGGTTGGCCTTACGGGTGGGGGGGGAAGGGCTGTGCCTCCAGCTCCAGCCACTGTCTGTCTTGACCAGGGAGTGAGGAAGAGGCAGGGGCCCCGCCTCTCCCTCACTCCCTGGCCCCCTCCACTGTCTCTCTCGGCCAGGGAGTGAGAGAGAGGCAGAGACCCTGCCTCTCCCTAATTCCCTGGCAACTTCTGGTGGCGGCGGGTGTGGCGGTCTGTCGCCCACTGGCTGCTGGTGGCAAAACCGCAACCGGGAGAATGGGGCACCACATTTCTCCCCCACCCTAGGCCCCGCACTCGCTAAGGCTGGCCCTGCAAATGAAAACTTAACACAGGTCACATTTGGCCCCCTGGGCCTGAGCTTCCCCATTCCTGTCTTATACCCATGGGGAAGGCAAGGCTTCTTCTCCCAGCTCAAAACTCCAGAGGAGACCCGGGATTACATGTGGAAGACCCATAACAAATTGGCTTTAAGACTTTCTAAAATGGACTGTGCAAATGGTGTGTCCCAGCCTGTGGTCAGAAGTAATGATGGGAGAATACATCAAACAGTAAACAACTTTCCCCATACCCAAACAGGGAAGGAGCCTGTCCACATGTATTAATCAGATCTGGCTATTTTTGTATTGAGGAGCTCAAAACTGACAAACTCTTTGAAACTAAAGAGCTTTAAAATGAAAGAACAAAAGAAAACCCTCCACAGTGTGAATTCAACAGCATCCTAGTTCTGCCTCCTACAAGGAGTACAGAAAGATCAGCTCTAATCTAGATGAAAGTTGAAATGAATGTTCAGCCCCAAAATCATGAATTGAATCTGGATGTTTGTTTCTGGGGAAAAACAATAATGAAGGGATGAATTTTTGCCAGCTCACAATCTATCCCTTTGTTATTTGTTATTTTGTTATTTACAACAACTTTGTTTATTCCGTTATTTGAAATTTTGCTTTTTGGTTCTTAGGTACTTGATATTTTGATATTTTGTGACTTCAGTATTCAATAGTTTGCTACTTCATACCTTCAGCTCTTCACTCATGCATTTCCCCCTTGGTCATTACCCCTGTATTATGTGACACAGTAGTCCAACCGGGATTTGCACAAATTCAAAAACAAATGCTCTAGGGGCAGGGACCGTGTCTATTTTATTACTTTGTAAAGTGTCAGGTACACTGCTGGCACTATATAAATGTTTGTTAATAATAATAATAATAATAATAATAAAATGCCAAATGCATGGATAACAGACTGTTAATAAACTGCTGCGCATTGGTGACACATCCTGGGGAAGAGAACCACCGTCGGTGGGGTCAGGTCATGGAGCAGAATAAATGTTCCTGCTGATCAACTGGCCTGGGGTAGGGCAGAAGGGACGTGAGGTCGCTTTGCCTCGCCCCTGTGCTATGGCCAGCACCCCACCCCACCCCCGCCATGATGGGCAGCTATGGCGTCTCACTATGGTGGCGTGAATTCACACACGCATCCAATATGATCCACTAAGGCCCACCTGGTCATGTATATTAACACCCAGAGCTGGAACCAATATCCATGGCAAACACCATATCCAATAACTTTGCCCACATTGATGGGCAAACCGCTATTTGCTTCCACTTTGTCAGATATCCATTTCCATTATTCTGGTGGGTTATTTTGTTTACTTTGGTCATTCAGGTCTGTTATTTCAGTATTTTTTTGTTTGTTTTGACACTGTCAGTGCTATTGCACATGTGCAACAGCCAGAACAAAGTAACCAAAATGCCAGAATGTTTGAAATAACCAAACCAAATAATTAAAATAAAGTAAGGGAACTGGATTACTCAAATAAGCAGCTATGTGAATGTCCATTTCAGCTGTGAATATTGTTTAGATATTCAGAAGGCTATCTAAAAATATGAATAATATTAACAGATATCAAATCCACTGTTTGTTTCCACTGATTTGCACTTCATTAGATATGTATATCTGTGCAAAATGACTGCAAAGGTGGAGTTACCAAATTAGAACTCTAATAAAATTTTAATGATTAAGGCTTCTTTACAGTGTCCTGGCTGGCAGTGCAAAAGTGGGAATAAATTATATTTATTTCATGCTAAACTACAAGTGTTTTGAGAATTGCAGCCTTCATTTGTGGCACAAAATGGTTACAGTATAAATGAGAGTAAGGCCTCAACTTTGCCCAGTGTGGAACACATAATAAAAAGTGTATGCTAGGGAAGAATCAGGGCCTTAATTTATACATAGAGGGGCCACCAATGTGTTATATTTTGTTGTGGTAAATTACATATTGCTTTTAGAGAAAACAGTTGTTTTATGATTATAAAAAAGGCATTTCTTCTGTCAAAACAAATTCCTCCAACGCTGCACATAATATGAGAACTGTGATGAACTTTCCATGACCTCTAGTGCTGAAAATTTTGAAAAACTCTTTATTTGTCTAGGTTTTAATAAGATAAACAGTACCCAGCAGATAACTGTCTAATTATTAACAGTCAGTTAAATCTAGTTTGCGTTTAGGAATAATGTGAATTTAATCTTTGAGAATTTGATTTTTGTTTGTTTAAGAATCACATACACTGCCCACCCCACCCCACCCCCAACTCCACTTGACTCCTAGTTGCAGCCAGAGAAAATTAGCAATCATACAACTGTTCTCCTATTAGTCCAATGTAAATTTGCTCTAAGCAAAATCCTTATTTAGGCAAAATTCTCAGGGAAGCCAATTGGAAGGTTATCTAGAGTAAAGAAAGAGGATTCCAGTCATTCCCTGTATGGTTTGTTCTTAGAATCATAGGTTTAGACGGTATCTCAAGGGTCATCTAGTCCAACTCTCTGCTTGAAGGCTTCACTCCACTGAAACCGCTCTGGCTAAGATCACCAACGATCTTCTTGTGGCTAAATCCAATTGCCTTTACTCTGTTCTTGTCCTTGATCTCTCTGCTGCCTTTGACACTGTTGACCACTCGCTCCTGCTTGAATCGCTCCACTCCCCTGGAGTCCGGGACTCTTTCTGACCGCTCATTCAATGTATTTCTTAGTAACTCCTCCCCCTCCCCCTCCCTCCCCCTCTCGGTCAGGGTTCCCCAAGACTCCATCCTTGGCCCTCTCCTTTTCTCTATCTACATCCAATCCCTAGGCAAACTCATTGCCTCCCACAGTTTCCAATACCACCTATATGCTGATGACACTCAACTCTATCTCTCCACTCCTTCCCTCCCCCCCTCTGTTCAAGCTCGTCTCACCAACTGTCTCTCTGATATCTCCGCCTGGATGTCTCAACGCCAACTCAAACTGAACATGGCGAAAACTGAACTCCTGATCTTCCCTCCCAATCCTTCCTCTCCCTCTTCCCTGTCAATTAGCATTGACGGGGTCTTCATCCTCCCTGTCCCACAAGCTCGCAGCTTGGGCTTCATATTCGATTCACAACTTACCTTCAAACCCTACATTGACTCCATGGTCAAATCCTGCCACTTCTCCCTCCACAACATTGCCAAGATCCACCCGTTTCTGTCTGTCTCCTCTGCCCAAACTCTCAACCATGCCCTAGTCATCTCACCCCTCAACTATTGTAACCGCCTCACCTCCTGCATGCTGGCCTGAATCACCAGCATGCAGACCTCTTGATTTTGCCTGCTCCCTGATCCTACTTGACAGTACTGTTCCTGGAGGAGTCATGCTGCCAGACGCTTGCCAAAATGCCCCAAGAATCTCCCTGGGTGACAGGGCTTCAAGGAGGGGCGAGAGGCATAGCAGAACTGTCAGGCCACTCCTGCAGGGCACAAGTTGGAGCCTGATGCTTCACTTCCCTCACTCGTTGCAGACTTGCTGGCCAAAAGTTGGTGCTTTTAAATGGGAAGTTACCACGCATGGCCACCGAGGAGCCACTCATCCAACCTCCTGTCTGAAAATGGAGCAGGGGAATACACGTTCCCATGAGCCACGCAGCACCTACTTATGGCCACTTGCAGAGCACTTCTGAGAATCTGGAGTATGTCATGTGGGGCAAGCCAAAAAGATGTGTGGCAACTGGCACCCACGCATCCCATGCCTGTATGAACTGGGGTGGCCAGCCATGCCAGCTGTTCATAGGCACTGTGGGCACAGGACACAGCCTTTGCAAGTCACAGAGACTGGCTGTGAGCGCAGGGGAGCCCAGGTTCCCCAGAGCTCATGCCCAGGGCATGTCCATTTCAAAGGCCAGCCCAGCACGTTTTCCCCCCCCCTATGGTCAGTGGCAGGGTGTGTGTGAGGTGACTGCTGTGGTAGCCATGCTGGGAGCCATCCATTAGAATCCCTCCCCATGAACTCCATCTGAGTGGCTGCTCCACAGCTGTGACACTCAGCAGACATGGGCCCCTCCCTCCGCCCCCAAGCTTTGCTGGTTTAAAAACACCCAGTGAGGTAGCAGGTAGACCTGGCTGTGAGTCAACCTGACAAGCAGTGGTCATAGAATTCCAGCTGCCTACACTGAACAAAAAGTTAGCCCCAATAAGATTTTCTTTGAGGAAGAATCTCCATAATGATTAAATCAATCCGTTTTCAGCCTTCGCAGCAATCTTTCTGCTGGAACTGAAATGGGTACACAAGAAAATAGGTGAACTTGTCGAATCTGCACTACCTGAACTGAAAATGACACTCATTGGCTGTTATGCAGATTCCTTTACAAATCTGCAATCTAGCTGCAGATTGGTCAAAGCAAAAGGAACAACACAGAACAACACCTCTGATTGGAGGCACTGGAATGGAGGTTAAGGGGCACTGCGTGGAGGTTAAGAGTGTGGGCTATTCGCATAGTGATTGGCTCAGAAATGCAAAGACAACAAACCTGGAAGCAAAATGGTACCCTCAGCAATGCGGTAAATAGTCAGCAGAAAGTCAGTAACTTGGGATGGTATCTTGCAAATTTGTAAGAATCGGATTGTATTGGTATTGGGAAATCAATCCCATTTCCCGAGATGGCAAAATTACTGACAAGCAAGAAATTGGCTGCTCATCGCAGCCCTAGTCACAATATATCTTTGGTCTCAACAGAATCTCACCCCAATAGAATGCAGATCTCAGAAGTTCATTGAGAATCGCTACCAGGTGAAGATTGCATGTGCATATCCAGATCAAACCCTCAGAACCTTGGGAAGTTAAGGGTGTGCGTGCTGAGGTGCTAGGGAGAACATAGAGTCCAGACCCTGCCATGTTATCTCACGGGTTAAGTGCTGTGTGAAGTGAAGGAGTTAAGTGATGCTAGCAAATGTTGTATGGGGTGGGGTTTGTTAACATGGCAAAAAAATCCCTGACACAATATTCAGCCCTCATGGTAAGGCAGTGTGAGTTGCACTCCGTGTGCTCTGCTTTCCCCTGGAGCTGTGGAGTTTTGTGAGAGCATCCTAGCTAATGAGCACGTCTGATTTAACAGTGTCCAACTTTGGAGCCCCTGATCCCATCCCATCACTCTCCAATTCATAGCTGCACAGTCAGCTTAGCAAAGGAGGAGGAGCCTAAAGAGTTTCAAACTAACTTTCATAATGCATTTCACAACCAACCAACAACAACAACAAAATTTACAGGTGAGTCCGCTCCATCATGTAAGTCGATGAGAGTTTTGCCATTGATTTCAATGGGTAATTAGGGTGCACGCCTCCACCTAATGAAGTCAATGACAAAATTCTCTTTGACTTTAATTGTGGAAGATCGCCAATGTTATTTTATTTATGACAAATGGCAAAATCATCTGTTCTTGAAGCAGTGCCATGTGGTGCACTGGGGATAAATTCTATTCTGATCTCTGACACTGATCTGTGACTTGACCTTGGGCAGTTCCTTTAGCCAACTTGTGCCTCATTTTCTCATTGGTTATGCCTAATTCAACTGAATGGCAGGGACTGAGGGCAGGGACTGTCTCACTGTGTGCATGAACAGAGTCTAGAGCAATGGGTCCCTGATTCGATTTGGGGGCCTCTAGGTGTTACTGAAAGCTTTCATGGGTGGTTTGCTATACAGCCAACATAGTACCCCCTCCGCCACCACAAAACCCAAGAGTTTTATACTCACATGTACATTTATTTTTGTTCCTGTTCTTTGTGAATTTATAGGAAATTTAATTAAAACGCCTGCCCCAAGGACAATGAGAAAGGATAATATAGCCTGGAGGGGCTGACAGCTGCCTATGGAGCTTCTGCATTGCTGGAAACATAAATATAATGGTATTTTCATTCTGAAAACAAAATCTAGACAATATCGAGCCGTTTGCAAAGCATTATGTTTTTCCTGCCTTTTAGCTTAGAGTGACAGCTAACCTCATTCATAATAATGAATGCAGTACACAGAAAACATGCTGATTTTTCTACGCTTGTAAGTGGCGACAGCGTGTGGTTTTTGATGCAAAACATGGTTTTAATAAATGTAAAATAAAGTCTCTGGGAGAGGAATAAAAGAAAGAACCACTTCAGGCCTCTCTGGACTCAGACCTTACTGCCTCAAATTTATTTCAAAGGGCACTCCCCTTACTAGGCCAGATTAAACGTCCAATCTATATGAGCAACAGGAAGTCTGCTGTGGGGAGGCTGCATGGTGAAAACCTCCCAGCTGCCACGAAGTGTAATTCATTCCCAAAGATGTTGCCCCCAGTGGAGCAGCACTACCCCCACAATGAACAGTGCTGGGTGGGGGACAGCTGATCTAAGGGATGCAGAACTAAGGGATCTGCTGTCCCCCTTGTCCTTTGGGGGACAGCAGATCCACGGCATGCAGGGTTCATATACAAACCAATAAGCTTTGTACAATTTGGGGCCATTGGCAAAAAAATAAAAATGGGGCGGGAAAGGGGTAGCTAGACTTCTTAGCCCCATCAGCAGAACCACTACTGGGGCTGCCACCCTCACCATATAGCATTGACACATTCTGCAAGACAAAATGTTATACCATGTGGAGTGTAAGCTCCTTGGGACAAGAAACTATCCATTTTATTTGTCTGTAGGGTGCAGTGCATACATGTACAATAACCCATAAACAGCAGCGATAGAAAGATTGCCAAGACGGAAGCTATACACACACATGCAATTCACATACCATAAAGAAATTAAATAAATAAGTTAAATAAAGTGTAAGCAGTGTGGGAAAGTCTGACACTCATGCACTGGTCATTTTAGCCACAATTGCACAACACACCCATGGCATGACACTGTTGCCAGTCTCATCTTCAAACATAAAAGACACACAGGTGAGGAACCAAGGCACAGAGAAATCTGTCCAAGGTCACACAGGAAGTCTGTGGCAGTGCAAGGGACTGAACCCAAAAACTTTCAGTCACCAAATGTTAGCACCCTCACCACTGGACAATCCTTCCTCTGTGATGGAGTCCATGTTGGCCTAATATTTTCATCATAGATGTGGGATAATTAACTGTTACAAGGAAGAGTATCAGTTTTTGGCAAAGAATATATATTTTTTTTCCTGCACATGTGCATGGCTGACAGCCTGCTTAGTGCATACATATACGTATAATTTACTGTTGGCTGTAGCCATCACAAATAAATACAACACAAGTACAAAAACCAACACCATCACCGCCACATCCTAAAAGAACAACATGCTCTACATACAACCTCACAAAACCCCAACCATGGCATACAGAAGCAAATCAAACCACCATAACAATACAGAGTACTACAAGTAAAGTTATGTGCTAGGGAAGGAGTCCAGAAAAGAAAGAAGGGATTGTCTTAGCAACGAGGCCACCATGCAAAAAGTTGCTGCAGCCCTCGTAGCCCCTGAGTCAGATGGGCTAAGGAAACGTCACAACAAGAAAAGGATCCGCCAAGCGGGGATGTTATCAATATCAGAATTGAAGGCAGGATCAAAATCAGGGTCAAAGTCAGAAATAAAAACAATCTTCAGGTATTTTTTCCTTAATTCAGCAGCATATACAGGACAGAGAAAAAAAACATGGTCAACAGAATCGACCTCCCTGAAGTCACATACCAAGCAAAACCTAAGATCCCTTGGGAGCCTAGAATATCTTCCCTCTAAAAGAGCAGAGGGAAAGATATTACACCTATATCTAGTAAAGGTCTTCCTTTTGTTAGCATCCAATCATGTATTCAAATAGCAAAGGCTATTACCAAGGGGGTCCCTTGGAATATAATCAGGAGCAACCTTCTGATCAAAAAGGAGCATATTTTCGTGCTGTAGCTCTTGGTCTGCAATCCTCCTCTTAATAAGGGCCACTGCTCCTTCCAAGAACAAGGGCCTCAGCATATCTCCTGAAAATCCCAATTTTAAGGCTTCCAATTCCACTGACCTGGCCTATGCCAAGTGAAGGTCATTTGTGATAGCCAGGTTTAAGAGAGAATTAGCTGGTAAGGGGAACACATAATTTTTTAACTACAACTTCAAAAGAAGTTGGAGAGCGACTGACCGAATTGTAGGGGAGAGAGACTACCCTCAGAATTACCTGGGGTGTGCCCCTAGGGACCCCTAAGACTGAACGTAGGAATCCATTCTGCAAGAGTTCCAATTTATTAAGAAAATGGATACCCCAAAGCGGGAGTGCATAAAATGGCTTGGTTAACAACTTTAGCCCTGAAAAGGCAGAGAGATGGGGTTACCAGCTTCCCCTCTTGGCTAAGGTAAAAATGAATTATCGCCACTGATGACCTTTTGGCCCGATCCATGACTGTCTTCATATGGAGATTCCAGTTCAAGGAGGAAGAAAAAGTAACCCCCAGATATTGGAAAGCATTGACCTGCTCTATGTGGTTACCTCCAATAACCCAGCGGTGATGTTATCTAGAAGCCCTTACCCCTAACACCATTGTTTTGGTCTTAGAATAGTTGATAACCAAGTTCTCCCTAGTACAATAGTCGCCAAAATGTTGCATAGTTCTCCGAAGGCCAACTAGAGACTGAGAGATCAAAATGGTGCCGTCTGCAAAAAGAAGGGCCGGGCTCCTCCGGTCATCAATCAAGGGAGCATGTGTATCAGACTGTTTCAAAAAAGGAAGCAGGTCTTTCAAAAAGATGTTTAAAAGTGCTGAGGACAGAATGCAGCCTTGTCTGACACCGCAGAGCACCTCTGCTTAGTGCATGTACAATGGTCGCCACCCTTAATCAAAGTGGCAGCGATAGCGTTGCTGCCAGTTTGGTTAAAGGCAGTGGCCATTTTGCACATGCACAATCTGCTGCCCTTAACCAAAATGGCGATGCTACAATCGCTGCCATTTTGATTAAGGGTGGTACCCAATTTGTGCATCCACAGAAGCCATTTTGCACATACACATCACTTTTTAATTGTTATTTTTTTTAATGTTTCTTGCCAAGAACTCATTACAGGATTGAGTCCGGTACTCGACATAGTGCAAAATGCTTGAAAGCAGCAATTTAGCTGCTTGTTGTGAGCCACCACGAGCTGCTATCTGAGCAGGAGGGTGCGGGATAAAATACTCTGAAGTAAGTATATTGTTTCACCCCTACTATCTGTCTCATCTGTTTCCAGTTCATTCTTTCCTTTGTCCTCATTCAGACCCAATAAGTTCCATGCTAAGAGGCACCTGAGATGGGGTGTGGAGGGGTGGCAGCTATAATAGGTGCAGCAAGTGCAGCGACACTGGGGCCCTCATGCGTGGGGGGCCCACACTCATGTAAAATGCATGTGCATACTGGGGTGGATTGCCCCAGCAGGAGACCTATTCCATCTTCTGCACCAGTTCCCATTCACACCTAGCTAAGACCCCGGGAATGTGGCGTGTAACCACTGCAGAAACAAAGGTCCAAAGTGAGAAGGGACAGTTTTACTCCTTTGACCTTCAAAGCCTGACTCCCTGGCCCCACCAGAATTGTGGTGGTGCTGCCTACCTCTCCAGCTTCCAGAAAACGGGAACACCAGAAGGGAAATGAAAGCAGTTCCTGCCTTAATTCTGAGCCCAGCAACCCCTGTGTTGGCAGCCATGTTTGGGGGGGGGGACTATCCCCTTTGCTCTATACCAAGAAGAGACATCTCCCTTCTTCCCTCCTCCCTCCATTTTTATATGCATGCTCACTGTCTAAGTCTGTTTCTCTTTGACTCTAATTGTATTGAGGTGGTTGTACAGTACTCTTTCCAGAGCTCAGGCTGAATAACATAGCAAATGTAATCACTGCCTTGAAAAAGATAATGATTCTTTTGCTTTGAAAGCTAAAAGGTTCCTGAAATCACTTTAAGGAATTGAGAACAGGATTAAAAACAACAATAAATATCCACAGCTGCGAGGGGAATTTCCTCTGGAATGCGTGCTGAGCACCCCTGGAGGGAAAGCTCTAAATGCCTGGGGAGAGGATCATTCCCTTTCCCTCTAAAGAGCTGAAGTGCGATAATAAAAGCTCCTCTGCTCACAGGGATTTATAGATGGGAAGTCAGCACTGCTGGGCCTGTGCTAGGAAGAGCTTGTCAGAACTGAGTTCTGAGCATTTTTGAAAGCGCTAGGAAGTAGTGAGGAGCTTCTGACCTGTGGGTCAAATCCAGCCCATGACTATTTTTTATTTGGCCCCTTTCTGATTCCTGGATTTGGCTCATAGATCCAGTACTCATCCTCAAGCAGTGAAAGAGTGAGCTTGGCAGAAAGGAGTGAGAGGCTGAGAGAATGCACTCCAAGGCAGAGATCCATGATCTTGATCCTCCCATTCCTTCCCGTATCCTGGACACACCCCTTAGGCATCCCCCATCCTCTTTCTCTCCTGCAGAGCTTACATTAATTTTTAATGTGGCCACAGGAAGGGAAAAGAACACTTCTCGGGCTGTGCATGGGGTCAAGTATTTGTATTTGTGGTTTTAGTACTTGAATTTATTTGTATTTGTATCTTTGCCCGTGTTCACTGAATTTTCTCCAACATTAATGTGGAAAATGCAGTGAACACATGTCTCTGTGTATGGGATATTTTGGGCCAGAAGTGCAGTGAGGCTCTGTCAGTTTGACAGGCCTATAGGGAAAGGAAAATGGAGTCAAAATTGATGCTAAGTCTGCTATCAATTTTAAAAGAGGGAGCACGGGAGCTTGGTGGGAGGTGTTAGCTTGGGGAGGGTGGAACAGAGCACAGTTCTGGCTCAGAGGGATTTCTGGATTAAGGGAGAGTGAGACATGTGACTGGTTTGGGAGAGGGGAGAATGGAACATGGGACTCGCTTGAGAGGGGAATTGCTAGGGGTGTGCAGTTCATTTTTGTTTTTTTTAATCACTAAAACAAACAAATTCCCAATTGTATTAGTAATTAAAATACAAACATGAATGAATAAGCAAAATGATTATCATTTGCTTTCATATGTTTTTGTTTTAAAAATAAAAAAAACAAAAACTAGTGCATATGCAAAATGGCTTGTGGGGCCGATGTTGCTGATGTCATCTCCGTCCGAAGCCCTGCTCCAGCACTCCGCTCCTCTTCCATCCCTTCCCTCGCCTTCCCAAGCCTCCCCTGCTCCTCCAACCGCCTTCGTCCCTTCTCCCTCGCTGCCCGCACACCTGGAACTCCCTCCCTGCCCACGTTCGCCTTGCCCCCTCCCTTTCTACCTTCAAAGCCCTCCTCAAAACCCACCTCTTCTGTTCCACCCTTCCTAACTCCTGCTAATCATCCTCACCCAGGATTATCCCCACCTGTTATCTTCAAACTCCCAACTTACTGTAACCAAGCCAAGAACGTGTACCTGAGCTCTCGCATCCTCGTGAATGTTGCATCCCTTGTCTCTCCCTCTGTTCCCCCTTCCCTGTCTCCCCGCCTCCTGTTTTTAGATTGTGAGCTCTCAGGCAGGGACCGTGTCTAACTTGTTCTCTGTAAAGCACCAGGTACATCGCTGGTGATGTATTAATAAATAATAATAATAATAATAATAATTTTGGGAAAGGGAGCGCATGTGCAGAACAGCCCCGGTGGCGATTTTGTGTATGCAGAGTTTTTTATTTTTTATTTTTAAAATATTTTAACAATTCCTGGGTTAAAGGTCCTTTAGATGTGCTGTTTGAATAACCTACCCTACAGCATATTTCCAGTGGTTCATTTTGCCTTCGTGGCCCTGTTTTGAGACTTAAATATGATCCCATCATAGCACACACACCCCAGCATCAAAAACATGGAAAGTATACAGAATATCAATCAGGATTATGACTCCCTGACCCAACCCTCACTTTGGGGACCTCTCCTATAGATGCTTAAGTCTGCTAAGAAACAAACAATGGGGTATTACTTCTGCCTTATAAAAACACTGCACTGGATGATTTAATGTTATTTTTTGTCATGAAAAGCAATCATACATAGATATATATATCTGAAATAGATCTGCCAAAAAGGGAGAGAGTCCATTGGCTGTAGAAGTATCAGATCTCAAGCCTTTTGCACTTGGCCTCAGTAAAAAATATGATTCAGTGCATTACAGCAAAGGTTTTTCACAGAGGCTGACTAGCCAAAACTCTAATTGCATTCATCTGAAATTGGGAGTTTTCTGAAAATCAGGCTCCACTGATATTTTTTAGCCTGGTTTCCAATAGAAAAAAAAAATGGTGCAGGAGCAAGAAGACCCAAAGTAGAGTCCTAAAATTTTGTAACAGTCTGGAGAATATTTGTGGTCTCTTTTATAGACAAAAAAATCCCACTGACTGGATTGAGAATTGTCCCCACTGAATATACTGAGACCGAGGGTGAAAACAGACATGACGCTAACCACCCTTTAACCAACCTTGGTGGTTATTTATGCATGGGTATTTTCGGACGTTATGTGGTCAATGTCAACCACAGTCATTTCCCTGTGGTGGCTTGGACCACGTAACGTCTGTTGGGGGGAACGGATGTTCCCCCCCAGATGTTACCACGGTGGGGAATCACATTCACCACATGAGTGGCCGAAGCGGCGGGGACAGAGGCCATCGCGTGGTGAAGGTGATTCCCTGCCATGGTGACCCCTGTCGTCATGTCTGGACGGTGGCCACGGCCCGGAATCCCCACAGGGATTCCAGCCCATGGCCATAGCGGGCGAGAGCTGCAGAAGCATTGGCCATGGCGGTAGCCCATCTCCCCAGAGGGTGGGCGGCGGGAAGCGTGGAGGGGGCAGAGCTGTGCGGCCCCACGTTGCGCCGTGTGGCCCCACCCCCTCCCCGATTCCCCACCGGGATCCCCCGGCACATCTGTTAGGGTGTGACGGGTTATCCCGGTGGGGGATTAATTCACTGATTTCGTAATGGACCAATCAGCCCCGTCACGTCTGAAAACACCCCATGTTACAGGGCTGTATTGGTGCCCTATGCAGCCCGTAAACATGCATAAATGACCACCGAGGGTGGTTAAACGGTGGTTAGCGTCATGTCTGTTTTCACCCCGAGTGTTCGTGTACCACTCAGACATGTAACCGAGGACTCGGAAAGCGGAAGCATGGAACTTGGAAAATCTTGGGAATTCAGAATCACTCAGAATCCACAAAGAAACCAGATGCAACCCCTCCAAAAAACCACACCATAACCAGCAAGTATGTCCCCCCTTGCCTCATGCCCCTATGCAAACTTTGTGCTGTCCCCCGCAGTACCAGGCAGATCTGCAAAGAAACCAGATTAATCCTCCCACCCTAGCCAAAATACTTACATACAGCAGTGAGCACACAGCCAGGTCACCAAAGAGAGGAGATAATGCCAAAATGCCCACTTTTATTTGCCCATAAAAGTGTCCTGGGCTTGTTCCCCCCTCACCTGTTCCCTCCCATTACCTCCACGCCTACCAAATAAGGCAGTAAGTTTTGTTTCCCAGTTCAGTGAAGGTAAAGTCAGGGGTGGGTCACCTCAGGGGTCCTGAGTCCTTTCAACACCTGGCTAAAAAAATGCACAGCTGCAGCAGTGCAGGGGGAAACTCAGTTGAGCGGGACTGAGTGCAGCAAGTACAGGACTTATTCCTTGGAATCTCAGAACTCGGCGATACCAAACCGAGTGCCGTGATCCTTGGAAAGTTCCGAATAAATTCGAAGACTGAGTTGCAGCACTAATTTCAACCCAATTTTACAGAAGGGAAAAAGACCCAAAGATAAGTAGGACCCCCAAAATTCATAATAATAGATGTGGCTGGAGAGGAGGTAGGTACTAATTTCTAGCTAAAAACAACAAACAAAACCCACTGATTTACCATAAGCATCATTTCTACCTTAGGGACTTTACTAGTATGGGTGCTTGTTTCACAAAAGAATTTGTTTTTCTTTCTAGAGGATGCCTCCCTCCCCCATTCTTCACTCAATTGTCTTTGTTCCTGAAGTGATTCACATGCTAGTTTCCAAAATAGCAGGCAACAGCAATCTGAGAAAGTAGTGAGCAGAAAGATCGCTAAAGATGTGGCAGCAATTTCTGTAGAAATGCAATTAAAACATATGGGCAAGGAGAAAATACAGTGTAACATTTAGAAAGGAGGAATTGCTGAAACACATCATCAACCATTTCTTGCCAGCCCAGAGTCACTACAGGCTGCTGCTCCCCTGGGGAGTACTGCAGATCCCGAGCCTTCAGCAGACGGCTGTTCCCTCAGGATGCTTCTGCAGATCATAGGGCTGAGCTAGCAGTGGAGACAGCATGTTGGGATTGAGGGGCATTGACAGAGCTTCAGCAGGGAGTCTGAGAAGGGAAAGCAGAAGAACGATGTGTCAGGACAGATTGACAGACCACTTAGGGAGAAAGAGAATAATGGAATCAATACAGGAGTAGCATGAATGGCCCCAAAAAGCAAGAGTATTGAGGATACACTGGTAACAGAGTTGAAACAAGTACCCGCAAAAGCAGATATACCCATCTAATTTTTGGTACCCCAAGTGAACTAAATATTTCAGGTACTTCTTGGTACCCAAACTGGTTTTCCATTGGGTAACCAAAATACCGACAACTGGTATACCGAAATACTGGTGCATCCACTGCAACTACTATTGGTGCCAGCCACCATTGCCTGGTGACCAGGGGGCCTTACTGCTTAGGCCGTTTTTAGACGAGCGCGAGGTGCACTCGCGTGTGGTTTCCAAAATCCCGTGAGATGGGATTAGATGAAACGCTGCTGCAAGTCACGCACACGGGAGGGGGACGGGCATTCTTTTCCGGTCGCAATTTGACCGGGTCGGCGATCGAGGTGGTCAAATCGCAGCCAGAAAAGAATGTGCATCCCCCTCCCATGTGCGTGACTCGCTGCATCGTCTTATCTAATTCAGCCTTGCGGGATTTTGGAAACCACGTGCGAGTGCACCGCACGCTTGTCTAAAAACGACCTTAGTCTCTGCCCAGCTGTGTCACAATGGGTGTGATGTCACCTGTGACATATGGGGCCACAGACAGACACAACCCTCCCCATAAGATGTTCTCCTTACCTATAGGTAAAGAATGTCTAAAAATGCAGTGAATACAGATGGTGGGGCCAATCCCAGGCCTCACAGATCCTATGCATAGCCATGTGTGCGTGCATGTGTGTGGAAACCGCACACACCACCATTGCTGGCACATAACTCTCTTTGGAAACAGCATGCATCTGCACGCGGAGGATCCACAGGTCTTGGAACCAGCCTCACTGAGTGACTATGGGGAAAGAAAGATGCATTGGCAGGGTCAGGGGAGGTTCTGCTATTGTGGCCAGTGCCCCTTTGAGCACCCCACTTATATTGCCACTTATATTGATGCTGTTGCTGTTCCTTGATACTGATCCGCACTGCTGTTGGACCACTGCTATCGCTGCTGCCAGAACTCCCACAGTACAATTAGTGCATGCTCAACCTGCCCTGAGTTCCCCAGCCCTCGCTGCTGCTGCCCGCATTATCATAATGAGAGCAGACACATACATAGAAAGCTGTCATCTGTTTCTGCACGTGTACTTGCTTTAACGGTGGAGCAGATATCGGGGGTGCCAGCAGGAGCGGGAAGAGTAGTCTCCCCTTGGCTGCACTGTGCAGATGTGGCTGGAATTTTGTCCCCATGACAGTGCTACAGTTCAGCGCAGAGAAGAGGCTGGTTGCGAGGATTCATGGACTCCCTGTAGTCCCCTATCATTTCACCCAGAACCATTTCATTCTACCTGCTTTTCATGGCATTCCTTCATTCCCTGATGGTCCCACTTCCTTGTGACCCTGCCCTCTGCCCCACCAATCTAAGGGTCCCACAGCAATCACTGGTGAGAGCTCTGTGTGGAGAGTCTTGACCTGGGATAGCAGAGGGCGCTGTGGTTCAGGACTGAGATGGCAGCAGATTAAAAACCAAGGGCAGAGAGCAGGAATGGAGTCCAGTTCTTAGCAGCATTCCCAACAACTCCATCAAAAATCTAGGTTGCCATTTTTTTCACAGAGTATTTTTGTCGCCATCTTGGAAAATTGCAGCCATTTTCCCGATTTTTGGTTATTGTGTATTATCTATTGAACCTAGCATTTTTCCATAAAAGATATTTTGTAGCCACTTCCACAAGGATTAACCCAAATTTTAAAATTTTAAAATCAGTTAATAAATAAAAAAGTTATTCATATTTCTCAGAATATGAATTCTTGAAGTTCGAAACACAGAAGTTGAAAGCGGTTTGTTCTCGATGTTGAAATTTCTCAACCTGATGAAATGTTTCATCCCAGGTTTAAGGAGAGTGGTGCACATCATTTCTGTTGGACAGATGAGTAACTTGGACTGTTGTCTTTGGTCCCAAGCCAGTCACAGCAGACCAGTTGATTTGTTTGATCTTCAAAAATGGCATGTCCAATCTTCCTTGACCATGAAACTTTGTTGTACATTTATGATGTACGCTTTCTTTTCTTTTCCTTTAATTTCTTTTTTTCCCTCTGTTGTGCTCTTCAGGACGTGCTGTTGCTGAGATCAACTTCTGACTTGCTTTGCATGTAAAGCACCATGGATCCTGTTGGATTTCTGAAGAGCAGCACTGCTGATACAAATGATATCAAGGTCTGCATATTTTGTCAAGACTCGACACATGAAGACGTGAGACATTAAAGTAAGCAAGGAGTAGCAAAGGTGAAAGATGCAGCATTGCAGATAACCAAATGTAGAGATGCAGCTCATGAAGATATCATTCAACGGCTTGATTTCTCACTGGTTGGTGAAAACAAAGATATTGTATAACATCATACTTGTTACTCAGACTTCACACACAAGGGCAAAATTGAGCAGTTGAGAAGAGCACATGAGTCACTCTGAGGTCCAAACCAATTAGAGAGACCATTCTGTCATGGTAAAGCCTCACAAGGACCATCCTCATCTGCATTGCCTCCAATGAGAACCATGAGATGACATGTGAAGTCAATGAACTGGAGTCTGTGCTTATTTTGTCAAGATGACTGTAAGGAACGTATCTTCCACATAGCTACCTTTGCAGGGAGTGACAAGATACTACATGAAGCACGTTCTCATAAAACACTAGCAGTTCAGTTAGCTGATGTAAATGACCTCATAGCTGCAGAAGGAAAGTACCATTCTAACTGCCTGAAAGCATTTTACAGGCAGACACAAAAAACTCAGGAACAAGCTGTGACTTCTGATGTAGCCATGATCTGGTTTGTTGAAGAAATTCAGCATCATCTCAATAACGTTGAGATCCTTCAGCTAAATGATGTGTGGGAGCGTTATGTACAGTTAGCAGAAAGCTCATCTATGATTATATCTAACAGTTATATAAGCCGTAAATCGACATTCACAGAAAAACTCCAGTCACAGCTTGGAGAAGCAGAAATTTTTGTGTCAAAGGACAAAGAAGAATATGACACAAAGTCATAGTTTATTGTTCCTACTAAGTTTGCCTTTTCTGCAGTCAAAACTTCAGGTGACTCCCTTAAACTGGAAGATCTCCCAAGTATGCCAGCACACAAGCCAGAAGATTATTGGTTTCTTCCTCTAATACATGTTGCACTAAAGATCCGTGGTGACCGCAAGGTTAACCCTGGTATTCATAGTATTGGTGTTGATCAAGAAAGTGCTCTAAGTATCATACCTGATAGTCTGTTTATGTTTCTCAGTGTTTTGCTTGGAGGGCAAGAATTGTTAGAGGTTGACAAAGATAACAACAGGAAAAAGTAGCAGAGATGGGAGCATGCACATAGGGGACAGATCCATGATCTGGACACTTTGCTTCCTGAACGCATCCCCTCCTCTAACCTCTATGCTAGGGGTGAAGAACCTTTTTCTGTCTGGGGGCCACTTTGAAAATTAGTACAAGCTCTGAGGGCCACATAGACTTTGGTGGTGGGGTGCTTCAGGGACGTGCTGAAGAAAGGGAGGGCCCAGATCACAGTTCTGTGCCATGGATCTGTCCCCTGTCCTTATGTACACGCTCTCATCTCTGACTGCTTGCCCTGATCTCAGTTTTTCAGTGATTGGGGGTGGGAACTGGATATAGGGGACAGATCCAGGAAATGGAAAGGGGCCACATAAAAACTTGTATTTGGCCACAGGACCTGAGATTCCTGAACCCTGTTCTATGCAGAACCCAGAGCTTGTACTAATTTTCAGAGGCCCCCCAGGAGGAAAAAAAATTCTACACCCAAGTCCTAGTGTGTTATCACTAACAATGTACCAAGTCTGCCTGAAACCAGGATTTCAAGCTGACAAGAGGACAAAAATATACCTCTAAGTTTCGAGAGATGGGAGATTGTCCCTTGTGCTACACTGGATGTTGTAACGGTCCAGAGGAGTTGCTGAACTACACCCCACTGCCCTTGGCCCTCTCTTTTTTGTCATTTGTCTTTTGTGTAACGTTTTAGTATCCTAAATTTGCCAAGAATAGACCATGAGCCATCTTGCTTTCTCAATGTGAACATCATTCTCTGAGTGGTCAGTTCTTAATAAGAGTTTGTCAATCTTCTCATCTTGTCTTAATGAGAGTTTGTGAGTATGATTTAATGCCATTAATTAGGGATGGGAATTTCAGATTCGGATAAAACTGAATCAGTCAGAAAATGGCTGATTTGGATTAATCAGAAATTATGACTCTTTTAGTTTGGGGCGATTTAGATCTTTTACATTGATCTTTTGATTCATATCTTTAACATTACAGTTTGTCCCCATTGACTTCAATGGGTAAAAATGCATGCAAAAAATCTGAAACCAAAAAAAACTGCATCTGAAACAAGATCCGAAATTACGAAAGAACCGAAACCGAAAAATCCGAATCCAAAATTCCCCCTGGAGTCCCACCCCTACGTTTAATCATAGGATTAAATTTTGCACTAGGAGTATGTTTTGTAATTGTTAAGTCTTTGCTATTTCTCAGATTACTAATTTGTTTAAAGGTTTATGTTTGGATATCAATAAAGGGCATTTTGCTCCAATATATCAAGCTTCTGTCTGTGATCTTCAGGTCAAACAGAGTGAACCCCTGTTCTAGACCTAATTGGTCATCATGACCAATTAAGAGAGAGGGTTTTTTTTGTTTTGTTTTTGAATAACCAGTTCTGTACTTTGATAACCTAGGTCGCTTCCTCTGGTTAGGTACATCTGCAGAAGCATTTTAATCTTGTCCTGCTGTGCTCACTAGTTCTGGAAGATATTCTTTCTCCCCTCTATTTTTATATTTTTCTCTATTTTTGTCAGTGCAAATCTCACTTAAGAATCCCTGCTAGAGAACTACTGCTGCTGCTATTCAGCATTTCAGCTGTTTTGTTCAGGCAGAACGTGGACTGATCCTTTAATCTGGATGATTTTTTAATATGAAAAAGTCAAATCAGCAAAGCTAATTCAAAGACATTTTCCCAGGAAGCCAAGTCAATTGATTTCCTCAAGCTCCCTTATCCTATCGCCACCAAAATATGTTTTGTGCGCTATGAGCTACACTGTGGCCTCAGAAGTCACAACCTGGTCTGAACTGCTGGGCGCTGGCATTTCCTGGAGTTATTTGTATATTCTATCTCCAGATTTCTGAAGCAGGCAGAATACTGCTGGACTCATTCAGGGAAACATGCTGACTCTAAATGGCTCTGATACCAGGGGCTGGGCAGGGGTTCCTGATAAGAATTGGCTGCAGTTGCACAAGCTGCCTAGGATCCCTTGCAACTCTGTGACTCTCCTCTCCTCTCCCCAGGTAACTACCGGTATAAAGGGGAGCTGTCCTAAGGGACTGTTGGAGGGGGCTGAGCAGGGGTTCCTGACAAGAAAGAGCCATTGGCGGGCCATTCCCGGACGGAGGCGGTGGAGGTGGCTATGAGTATTTACATCTGGAGCCGCCCCTAGACAAGTGGCCCGGCTCCAGTAGGTGCTGCTGACCGTGCACCATGGGCCAGAGCGCTATATTTGTTTTGTGGGGATTTGTGATGGGGGTGGTGGTGTAAAATTGGTTAGTGGGTTGGGTAGTTTGGGGTAGGTGGTGGTGTGGGGGTTAGTTATGGGGTTAGGAGTGTGCTGTTGGGGTGGTTTTGGGTGGTGGTGGGATTGTTGGCCTCCCCCTTTGTGGCAGAAGGGTGGGGGAGGTGTGGAGGGGAGCCCCTGGTGTGAGCAGGAACATCCCTCTGGGGGGAAGGGTTGCCTGCTGGTGGCAGAGGCAGCCAGGCGGGGGGTTGGGGGGTTCCTCTTGCAGGACTGTCGGGCCAGCCTATGGAGGATGGGTGTCTAATGGGGTTCTCTGAGGAGGGGAGGGGTTCCACAGCCATGGGGCCGTTACAGGCTGGGGGAGATATGGTCCAAGGGGGAGATATGGTCCATCTGTGAGGAGGGAGTAGTACTTTGTGCCCGTTTCTCTCACAGCCCCCCACATGAGTGGGTTGTGGATCGAGATCCAGGAGACCCTAGGCCTTGGTTTGGTGCTGCTGAATGCAAAGTTGGTTGTCAATAAATCATCTACCATCCGGGAGTGGGACACCGACCTCATGTGTATTACAGAGACCTGGCTGGAAAATGAATCGGGCCCTTTCTTGGCCGACCTTGTTCCAGCTGGGTTCTCTGTGCAGCATCAACCTCGGTTATTGTTGAATGGGCTTGACAGTAGGGGTAGGGGGTCTTTCCCATTTAACTATTCCAGAAGTTCTCTGGATTAACCACTTTCGAGCCCTATATGGCAGAGATCAGTGTTATGTTGGCTCTAATCCATGTTCACTAGAGGAGACCTTCCTGCCGTCCTGGCCACTGGTATTGGCTTTGGAAGTGGCAGAAATTGTTAAATCTTTTAAAAGTGGAAGGGTTCCGGGACTGGATTTGGTAACAGTTGAATTGATTAGACGTTCTTTGGATTGGTGGGCCCCAATGTTGGCCTCTCTCTTCACTGCCATAAACAATTCTGGCAAAATCCCCCTTAAATGGGCGAAAGCGGTAGTAGTTCCCATTTTCAAAAAGGGAGATTGCTCTTTGCCAGCAAACGATAGGCCAATTAGTCTGCTTTCTACCACCAGTAAGATCTACGGCAAATTGCTGTTGGGGAAGCTGAATAGTTGGATAGAGGACAACCAGGTCTTGGCTCCGGAACAGGATGGATTCCAGGGTGGGTGATCCACTACTGAGAACTGTATTGTGCTTCAACATCTAATAGACAAGTACGTTGCTAAGAATGGGAAGTTGTGTGTTGCCTTCCTGGACCTCCGAGCTGCCTTTGACCTTGTGAACAGGGCCATTTTGTGGGACAAGCTGACCCTTTTGGGCATGGATGGGCGTTTTCTCCTCCTTCTCCAGCAGTTACATGCTAACACATCTCTCTTAGTGAAGACGGGTCCATCTGGCCTCCTGACAGCAGAAATTTTGACGCCATCGGGGGTCAGGCAGGGATGTGTGTTAGCACCTGTCTTATTTAATCTCTTTGTAAACAGAGTGGCCTCCTTGCTAGCCGCTCCTGTCTTTTTCCCCCCTAAACTCGCCAACCGTCCTGTGGGATGTCTGCTATATGCAGATGATATAGCGATTATGTCTCAGACTAGGGTGGGTTTAAATAGACAGCTATCTTGTTTTGCAGATTTTTGTCATCAAAATATACTCAAGATTAATTATGACAAATTAAAAATAATCATTTTTTCTAAAAATCGTAAGGTTTACCAGTGGGGTTTCAGAGGTCACGGTATTAGTCAGGTTAAAACATTTCATTACCTAGGCCTGCTTATCTCAGCCTCAGGGGCTTGGAAAGGCCATTTTGAAAGGGCCATGTCAGCTGCCAGGGGCTCCACTGTATCTCTGGGCAGACTTTTCAGTAACTCTGGAAGGAGGACATTAGTCCCCGCAATTAAAGACGCATTTAGGAGCCCTTGGCAGAAGGCTGTTGAGCTCTTTGTGCGGCAGCTGGGGTTCCACCCAGATTATTGGTATGGGAAGGAGCCGGCAGTGGCAGTGAAAGAGCTTACTCAAAGACTAGAGAACAGGGAGTTCCAGGAGGAGATGGCAGCGATCCAAGTATCGCGCCATCTGGTGGATTACCTTCCTTTTGTTAGGGTCAGACCAGGCACAGCTGCATATTTGCTGTCATCTATCTCGCAGAGGGGTAAATATCTATTCCTGTGTGCTCGAGTAAACGCTCTTCCCACCGCAGTTCTGGAGGATCGACTCCATGCAGTCGATTTTGCAGACCGCACCTGCCCTTTTGACCACCAAAATGTGGAATCTGTGTCTCATATATTGTTTCATTGTCACCTTTATGATGGCATTTGTTTAAAACGTCTTGCCACTTTTCTCCAGACATTTCCAGGCCGTACGGAGCACAACTTATGTATTTTGGCTTTGGCTGATATCGATCCATCTATTACAGAAGCTGTCTCACCGTTTTTGATAAAGGCAATTAATTTGCGTATGCTTTTTCTTCAGTTTAGGCAACCTTTGAGTGAGGATACTTGAATGATGGCACATATTTGGCCATGTACTTTTGGATTAAGTGCCTATATATATATATATTGTTATATTTTAAGTTTGGAATGTCTTGAGTTTGGCATCTTGTATGTCTTTATGCTAGTATGTCTTTTTATGTTTTGTTGTTTTCAATTTATTGGCTCATGCCGCAAATAAACAATTCAAGCATCAGCCTCAACTGGAGGGACGGGGGGTGGGGAGGGCGGTAGCTATTGTTGTTAAGAATACATTGTGTTTTAGGAGGTATCTGGTGCAAGCTCCACCAGGTGTGGAGTGTGTCTATCTTGTGTTGGATTTGGCCGAGGACAGATTAGGGGTGATGCTGGTGTACCATGCACCCAACTGCCCGGCAGCATCCCTACATGCTCTTGCTGATCTGGTGTCAGACGTGATCCTCCGGACCCCTAAATTAGTGATCCTGGGGAATTTTAATATACATGCTGATGCCGATCTTGGAGGAGCAAGACATGAGTTCATGGCCTCCATGACAACCATGGGCCTGTCCCAAGTCATCTGCAGCCACACACATGAGGAGTGACACACACTGGATTTGGTTTTTTGCACCGGCCTTGAGGCAGGGGGGTCAGTTGGTAGGTATTGGGGAAGGGGAGCCTTTGTCATAGTCTGACCATTACCTCCTTAAGGGGTACATCCTGGTGCATGTCAGCCCTGACAGGGTGCAGGACCTATTAGACTGGTCCGCCCCCGGAGAGCTATGGACCCGGATCGGTTCTGGAATGCTCTGGGGGATTTTACCCTTGACCTCGACACTCACTCTGTTGATGATCTCATACCCTTCAGGAATGTCTTTTGGCCGAGACCATTGGCAGAGTGGCTCCTAGGCATCCGCTGCCCTCCCGAGTCTCCCTCAGTTCTCCTTGGTTTACTGAGGGCCTGTGGTGTTTGAAGCAAGACAGTAGGCGGTTAGAACAATGGTGGCATGGACTTGTGATGAGTATGATTGATCGCAGCATAAGAGCAGTTTAAAGGCCTATGCTGTGGCGGTACAGGCAGCAAAGAAGCAGTTCTTTTCTGCCCTTATAGCGTTGGCAAAGTCATGTCCAGATGAGCTTTTCCAGGTGGTGAAAGGCTTCGTCAGTCCTGCCTGCCTCCACCGGGACCTGGAGCAATCCAGTGACCGCAGTGACCAGTAAATTGAGTACTTTGTGGCTAAGATCGCTCGCATCCACCATGACTTCAGTACCACAGTTATTGCAGAGGATCATCTTATGGAGGCACCGTCTGGTCCTGTTTTGTGGGATCGGTTTCAGATGGTATCACCTGCTGATGTGGAGTCCTTGTTGGGATCTGTTTGTACCACTATTTGTGAACAAGATCCATGCCCATCCTGGCTAGTGAAAGCCAGCCAGGAGATGTCATGGCCATTGCTGGCTGGGGTGGTTAGTGCCTCCCTGCGGGAGGGCAGGGTGCCGGATTGCCTGAAAGAGGCTGTGGTTAGGCCCCTTGACACTGATGCTCCCACCAGTTATTGGCCAGTCTCTAACCTTCCCTTTCTAGGGAAAGTTATTGAATGGCCTGTGGCACAGCAGCTCCAGGAACATTTGGGCCACACCAGTTTCTTTTATCCCTCTCAGTCTGGTTTTTGGCCTGGTTATGGTACGAAGACTGCATTGGTGGCCTTGGTCGATGATCTCCGTCTGGCACTGGTCCTGTTGGTCCTGCTAGACCTTTTGGCTGCATTCAACACTGTCAACCATGAGGTATTGGTAACCCGCCTGTGGGACTGTGCCAGGTTTGGCAGGACAGTCTTGGACTGGTTTCGTTCATTCCTGGCTGGGAGAACTCACCGGGTGGTCTTGGGGGAGTGTACATCTTCCTCCCGGGACCTCACATGTGGAGTCCCGCAGGGTGCCATCCTGTCCCCACTCTTGTTTAATATCTATATGCATCCATTAGGGGAGATCCTGATAGGGTTTCAGGGCATGAAGTGTCATCAGTATGCTGATGACTCTCATCTCTACCTCCCTTTTTCTATCGACCCAGGTCACACAGTCTCCTTATTTTCCCAGTACCTATCAACTGTGGGGGCTTGGATGAGGTTGAGCCATCTGCAATTGGATCCTGACAAGACAGAGGTGATGTTGGTGGGCGAGGGCCTGGGGGGCCTGGGAGTGGTTGAATCTCCTCTTGTTGGGGGGGGGTTCACCCTCCCATGGTCTCTCAAGTGCGAAGTCTGGATGTGCTCCGCGATTCATGTCTCAGCTTGGAATCTCAGGTTGTGGCTGTGGTGGGGAGTGCATTTTCGCAGTTATGTATTGTCCGGCGGCTTCGGACATATCTCTCAGATTCCGACCTCACCACTGTCATCCATGCCTTCATCATCTCAAGTTTGGATTACTGAAATGCACTCTACATGGGGTTGCCCAAGAAGCTGGTTTGGAGGCTGCAGCTGGTACAGAATGCCGAGGCCCGTCTCCTTACGGGGGCGGGTCGCAGGGTGCACATGACACCAATGCTCCGGGCTCTGCACTGGATGCCTATAAAGCATCGGGCCAGGTTCAAGGTGCTGGCTTTAACCTTTAAAGCCCTTCACGACCTGGACCCTACTTATCTGCAGGACTGCCTCACTCCCCATGTGCCTGTATGACCTTTGAGAACCTCCGTGGGAGCCTTTTTGGAGGTTCCCCAGGTGAGGTGGGTGGCCATCGATGTTAGATCTTTTTCGGTAGCCGCCCCTGTACTGTGGAATTCGCTCCCAGAGGAGGCTCGGTTGGCCCCCACTGTCCTGTTATTTCAACGTTTATGTAAGACCTGGCTGTTCTGCCAGACCTTTGGGGAGGGGGAGGGATAGGGTGGGTGGGGTTGGGGGAGAGGTAGTCCCCCCCCGCATATATGTGGAATTTTAAACTGTTTTTATTGTTTTATTGTTTTTATATTTGTTGTTCACTGCCCTGTGGGCAGGAGCAGCAGGATAATTTTTTTAATATAAATAAATAAATAAAAAGATGATACCTCTTTAGCAGAGCTTCCATGGATATTCTGCTAGTGATAGCTATGCACTTCAGCCAGTTGTAAGAGAGGTGGTATAATGGCCATACACTATTTCACTTACATTGGTTGGATCATTACCTCCTGCAGGCTTTCATCCAGGCATGCCTACCTGACTGAAGGCATGCAAGACCAATTAGGATGGAACACCCTCGAAGGCTGATGGGAACCCTCAAGGTTCCAGGCTGTTCTGCGGGATTTAACCCTTGGTCTTCGGCAACTGTTCCATATAGGGGTGTGCATGTCGTTTTCATTATTACAATAATGATAACGAAAATTGTTGTTTTCATTTTTGTTATTGCAATAATGAAAACGACAACTAAGAATAACGACAATGATAATGAAAACGACAACTGAGAATACCAAAAATGACAAACAAGAATACCGATAATGGTAACAATACCGATATCAATACCAATATCGATACTGATATATCAAAAACGATACCAAAAATGATACCAAAAATGATAACAAGAAACAAAAACAACAATGTTGTTTTCATTGTCGTTACTATTAGTGCTGTGGCAGTTGGGTTTTGGAGGGAACATGTAGAGAGGGGAGGAGGGGGTAGACATCTTGGAGTATTAACAGGGTTGAACGCTTGAACTGTGCTTGTGTTGAGAGCGGAGAGCAGCTCAGCAGTATCTGATGGATGTATCCCTGGCCAATGAGTAGCACAAGCAGGTCCCAGCAGTCTCATGGGACTATGTGATTGCTCAATGCCTGCTGCCTCCAACAACCAATCAGGGGGGCTCTGGGGGAGGGCACTCCAACCATTTATAATGGGAGGGGCAGGTTTTTCCTCTCTGTTGTGTGAAAGCTCTGCTTGTCAGGTTGCGTTTACAGAACTGTGGTGCTTGCACAGAAAAAATCCTCCCTAGTCCTCATTGTTTTATTTATTTATTTATTTATTTATTTATTTATTAGGTATTTCCACCAATACCTTTCCTTCCTCATACCCTACATTTTATCTTCTCCCTTTCCGTGCCCTTCTCCCTCCTGTACATTATATATAGATAGGTAGTATAGATATAGATATATATTATAGACATATAGGTTAGATTAGAATAGTTATATAGATAACTGATTAGATAATAGATCCCTCCCCTGTCTCCCTTAGATTTTGATAAATACTAGTTGTGCATAGGAATCAATAACAATACTAATGCCAAAAATAAAATATTTGTTTGAAAATGTACTGATAGCAATAACGATATCAATAACGATAATGAATATCGATACTGATAACAAAAACGATATCGAAAACAATACCAAAAATGATAACGATAACAAAAACAAAAAATACATTGTCGTTAATAACAATAACAAAAACATTTTTGAATAACAAAAATGAAAACAAAAATGACATGGGAGTCTGGTGCACACCGCTATCCATTAATGCCCTTGTGTCCTTTTGGAATGATTGGCTGGCCGAGGCTATTGATTGGGTGTCTCCCAGGCATCCTCTCCTTGCATTCTGGCATCACAGGTCCCCATGGTTTACAAAGGACCTGGCATGGCTGAAGCACGAGGGAAGGTGGTTGGAGTGAAGGTGGTGCTGTACTCGTGATGAAGACGACTGACTATGGCATAGATTGTGGCATAGCAAAGCTATGCTGTGGCTGTGCAGGCAGCAAAGAATGAATTCTTTGCTACACTCATAGCATCTGCAAAGTTGCGTCCGGCTGAGCTTTTGCGGGAAGTGAGGGGTTTGGTTAGTCCAGTCTGTCTTCATCTCGACCCGGAGTTTTCCAAGGCCCTCTGTGACATGTTTATTGCATACTTTGCAGACAAAATTCATCACACTGAACACGACTTAGAGGCCACTCTTTCAGGGGCAATGGCAGAACCAGAGGTAAGAAATGCCCTGTTGGGTCAGTGTTTATGGGATCAATTCCATTTGGTGACACCTACTGAGGTGGCGGATGTGCTTGTGTCTGTGCCAGCCACAGCATGTGAACTGGACCCTTGCCCATCCTGGCTGGTTAAGGTCAGCAGGGAGATGGTGGGGCTATTGCTGACAGAGGTGATCAATGCATCATGGGGGGTGGGAGGTTACTGCAGTCCCTTATGGGGGCTGTGGACTCCTCAAGAAGCCATCTCTGGATGCTGATTCCCTGGCTATCTATCGGCCTGTCTCTAACCATTCTTTTTTAGGGAAGGTTATTGAGCGGGTGGTGGCTTGTCAGCTACAGGAGCATCTGGATTGTGTCAGTTTTCTAGATCCTTCACAGTCCGGAACTTGTCCAGGTTATAGCACTGAGACTGCACTTCAGGCAGTCCAGCACTCTCCCATTCCGAAGGGAGGTGTTAATAACCCCAGCCAGCACCGACCCCAATGTCTCCCTGGAGATCTTGACCAACCAGGATGGGCACAGATCTAATTCACAAGTTGTGGCCCAAACACATCCCATGACATCATCTGCCTCGGCAGGTGTCACTGATTGAAACTCATCCCACAAAATCTGACCTAATGTCTGACTCTGCCACTGCATCCAAAATGGTGGCGTCCGTCAAAGTTATGCTCAATGCAAGTGATTTTAACTGCAAAGTACATTAAAAACATGTCACAGTGGGCTATGGATGAGTCCAGTTCCAAATGGAGACAGGTTTGACCAACTAACCCCCTCACCACCTGGAATTTATACCCCACACCCTCACACCAATGGCAACTCAGGGTGGCTAACAACAATGTAAAACAATATACAATAAACAAATCATCTAAGTAAATATACAAAAATATAAAACAGATAAATATAAATCATATAAATACACCTGATCTACAGTAAAACAATTCCCCTAATAGCATCTAACCCAAACCACCCACCCCTGCCCCGCACCAAATGCCTGGCGGAAAAGCCAGGTTTTACAGCTTTGCCAGAAAGCAAGGAGATCCGGACTGAGGTGAATATCCACCAGGAGGCCATTCCATAGTGGTGACGCAACTGCCAAGAATACTCTCCTGTCTGTTCGGACCTGCCAATAACGTGGGACCTCCAGGAGAGCGGTTCCGGACAATCACAGGGACTGCCCCGGGGTCCAGGGAGGTGAGGTGATCCCTCAGGTAAGCAGGGCCCAGGCTGTGAAGGGCTTTAAAGGTTAAAACCTGCACCCTGAATAGGGCCTGGAAGACAATAGACAGCCAGTGAAATGCGCAGAGCACCGGTTGCATTTGCTCTCTGTGACCTGCCCCCGGAGGAAGGCGGGCCACCACAGTTTGCACAAGCTGCAGCTTCTGAACCATCACCATGGGCAGCCCCACAGAGTGCATTACAATAGTCTAGCCTAAGGGTGATGAATGCATGAACAACAGTGGCAAGATCGGAGTCTGAGATATATGGGCGGAGCCGCCTCACAAAATACAATTGGTGAAAAGTGCTCCTGCCCACAGCCAACACCTGGAAATCCAGGCAGAGCTGTGAATTCAAGAGCACCCCCAGGCTCCACACAGATGGAACCAAGGGAGGGTCAACACCCCCAATAACGGGGCTCACGTCCTTTCCCAGATCATCCACCCTGCTCACCAGAATCACCTCTGTCTTGTCAGGATTGAGTTCCAGTCAGTTCGACCTCATCCAATTCTCCACAGTCACCAAACACCAGAAATGCAATGAGGCATCAGGGGCTGGGTCGGTTGAAAATGATAAATATAAATATAGCTGGGTATCATCCGCATATCGGTGACAGCGAACTCCCCAGCTACGTACAACCTCCCCTAGCAGCTGCATATACACATTAAACAAGAGAGGGGACAGAATTGATCCCTTCAGAACCCCACATGGGAGGTCCCATGGGGAAGATGTACAATCCTCTAGTACCACGCGCTGAGAGATCTATCCACGAGGTAAGAATGGAACCATTGTAAAACAGTACTGCCCCACCCCGCGCAGGTCCCGCAGGCGAATCACCAGCATCTCATGGTTAACAGTGTCAAACCCAGATGTTTTTTCCCCCGTGTATGCATGTTATGCACATGGTACATGCATGGTGCATGCACACACCTTGGATTGGCCCTATAGTGACCATGACCAAAGGAACAGAAAGAGAAACAGGGTGCAACATAACAGCTGCCACAAGAGAGAGAGCACAACAGTGACAGTGAGAGAGAATACAATTTAATGACAATCAAGGAAAGAGAGAATAAGAAACTTGGAATTTTAGCCCTGAAGTCTTTTGAAAATCTGGCCCAACTCATTCTGTGTGTATATGAGAAAGAGAGAGAGCGAGAGAGCATTTGTGTGAAAGAGGGAAAGTACTGTTATATTGCCTACTGGCGCTCTATGTGGAGGTGCAGGAGTTGGGTAAAAGGAGAGTGCTGCAATCATTTTGGAATCTTTAGTATAGACTAGAGCTCAGCCGAATAACTGAAGCAAATACTGATTTGGTATATTTAGTGAAGCAGCTGCGAACTGATATCCGTTTCCTGCTTCATTTGTGGTTTTGAATCTTTATTTTCATATTTTTGTCTTTGACATTTTGGCCACTTTGGTATTTCGGTATTTGGTGCTTCGGACATATTAATGGTTCTATTTACCAAGGATTTTTAATTTTTTTTTTAGTTGTAGATGTGATTGCTATATTTAGACCAATCACAATCACATGCACCTTTACATGATTTTTTTTAAAAAGCCAAATTGTACTGCCAGTGTGAATGAAGTACTAAATACTACAGATAAAATTAGTATTTGTCAAAACAAATATTTTTATTTAATTTGTCCTATTGTTCCAGTAGAAATGATCGCTATTCATTTCTTTCTCATTGGATATTCCTTTTTCTTTTTTATTATTGGTTATTTATTATTGATTGTTAATAATTCATTCCTTTCGGTATTTCATTTCAGTTTTCAGCCATTTCGGTATTTCGGTTACTTCATTTTAACCGTTGTGCTAATAGCACTGAAACAAAGTAACCAAAATATCGAAATGACTGAAAAAACTCAGTCATTGCAGAAGATGCCCCATTCGTTTTCATTTTAGTTTGAGTTTTCTTTTAAAGAAAACCACCCATTTGCGGATTTTTTTAAAACATGTTAATTTTTGTAAATGTTTTTGTTTTAAAATTATTTTAAAATAAGGAATTTTTTTTAAAAAAATCATTGCACAATCACAAAATGGCCACCGGATGATTGTGCGCACCTTTTCCATTATCACCACCAGTTTGGAAAAGGGCAGCAGGTCTGCGCATATGCAACACAGGCACGGCGCATGTGCACTGCCAGGTGGCGATGCTTCTGCCATCATATTGGGAAAGGGTGTGCATGCACAAAATGGTCCAACAACCATTTTGTGCAAGCACAGCAATTAAAAAAATATTTTTATTATTATTATTTTACATGAAATGTAAAACAAACACAAACAAATCTTGTTTGGTTATTCATTCATTTTCATGTCCATGATCATGTCCATTTGTCGGACTCCATTCATTTTAATAATGAAGCAAAACAAAAAATTGCACACCCCTAGATATAACCAAAAGGAAATACCAAAACAAATAAAAAACCTAAGCAAATATCAGAATAAATGAATATCTGAATAAGGGCTTGGGGTATAGATATTATTCTTGTATTTGTATTCAGTCTTAGTACATATGCAGCTAAAGCAAGTCAGTGGCAGAGCTGGGAACACACCCTAGAGTCCCAGTTCACCAACCTCTGCTCTAACCACTAGACTACAAGGTCTCCATGGAGCAGGCCCTTAACCTGAAAGGAAGCAGCCTTTGGGTGAAAACTAACATGAACGTGCCTGAGCACCACCACAGACTGACCCAGTCTGGCATTGGACTGCCCCTACGGTGAGGATTCGCCCCGAGCTGCACCAATGGGGGCAGGGATGATGTGCATCCACTCAGTCCTGCCCCTGTATTGCATGGAGCAGCCCATCCCACCAGTGGTAGGCAGCCATGGTGGCCGATGGCTGCCCAGAATCAGTGAGGACCCTGACTGTGTTAAGTAATGCAGCTGTTCTTCTGTAACAGCACACTTTACACCCAATCGGGCAGCCGTTCCAAGGGCAGTGTTGGCACTTAGCCCGGGCTGTGACCTGAGGATGTTCCCGAGTCACAGCTTGGGGTATGCGCCAACACCACCCGGGAACGGCATGGGAGAACATCTGGCGGTGCATTCAACTGCAACGATAGCCTGCAATTCCACGCAGGGAAAAGTGTGGAATTCTGGACTACCATCACGTCTGAAAACAGCCTTTTTAAAGATAGCGTAAGTTGTATGAAACAGCAAAGAGAAGCAGCCAATCCTTTGCTATTTGCCTGCACAATGCAGAGGGACTAGAAACATGGCAATCAACAGGTGATCAACAACCAGCTCAAATGGAGCAGCAGTAGAGAGAAAACAAGAGATTTAAATAACACAGAAAGATCTCCAGCCCAGCTGATATTAGATCGTGTGAAGGGCCACAACATGTTAACTAAGCCAGTTGCTGCTATTCTGACAGATGAAAGATTGAAAGGAAAAGGGTTCAGTTTAAACTCAAAATAGCCAGGAAATCTTCATTATTTTTCATTTTGTTCAATGGAGACAAAAAAATTAATGAGTGTTTACTCAGCTAGCTCCTGATATTACAAAATCCTGCTCAGCGGGCTCCCCTGCTGCTGCAGAGGCTGTCAGAGGCCCAAGTCTCACATTAAGCTCTTCACAGATGAGTGGCACCTGTCATTCATCAGTGGACAGGATGATTGAACAAACAGTACTCCTCGGTTTGAATAATAGGAGAAAGACACTGCTTCAGTCTGTTCCACGGGACAGAGGTTCCTTTCCTTTAATGAGGGCATGTGCTGCTTTCCCTGGGTTCCATACAGCAAAGGCAGAATGACATTATGAAGAGGAAAGAGAAACCCTTTCTGACTGTGTCAAGGTGATGAGCACAGAATATCTCCTTTGTTTTTGCAGCTTCATTTTGATTTTATAGAGATTATAGATGCGGGGAGAAAAAATTTCCTACATGACTTTTTTTTAGTCTGAATTCAGTGTTGGGGGGGGGGAGAAAGAACCATCAGATTGACAGTCCTAACGACAAAAATCCTTTGTGTATTCTCAGAATACGGCTTGCACAAGTCTCATTGTGAAACCTTTTCCTCCATGGTACATCACCAAGTGCTTCAATCTTGACATGGATGGCCTGGGGCTGAAACGAAAATGAAATCCATTCTCGTGAGAATCTCACAACCTTAGCAAGATGTTGCGAGATTCTCATGAGATTCTTGAGAGAATTTCGAGAATCTCAAAAATACCCCAGATATGGTCTGCACATGCACAAAATGGCCATGAATGCGCAGAATGGCTCTGGAGGCTATTTTTTTGTATGTGCAGACCATTTGGGGGATATTTTAAGGTTCTCGAGGATCTTGCAAGAATCTCGTGAGTATGCCTGATTCACAAAAGTTTCTCAAGATGAGAGAATCTCGACAAGTAGCCTACTCTTGATAAAATTTTCAAGAAGGGTGAAATCTCATTTTGGTCCTAGTTCAGACACCACAGTTACAGGAACTTTAATGGTGTAGAGAAAGAAAACTGGGATGTTTTAAACGTCCTTTCATCACATGAGAACAACAGGTGACCTGTCAGGTCTCATCTGGAACAGATCTTGAACTCAGGCCCCTTATGGTTCATAGGCAGCTTCCTTGCCTATTCTGCCCCTGGAGCTGCTGGGTGTCCTCCCAGAGCCATAATCCTCTAGTTCCATTGTTTCCCTGATTTCCCATGCCCCATTGGACTCCCTATTAACTACTCATACTATTTAAGGGACACGCAGAAAGTGTCTTCACAACACAGGTACCACCTAGAACAGCCTGTAGCCATTCACTTCCAACTCTCCAATCTCCGAGTTCTCCAGTTATCCAGCCTCCCAGTCCACAACCCTCCAGTTCTCCATCCTACCAAGTTTCCAGCTTTCCAGCCCATCACTGCCCAGGAATCCTGTGTCGCTGTCCCAGAGGGTCACCTGAATCCTGTCTCGCCCTCCCAGAGGGTAACCTGTTTGACTCCTGGCCTAAGCTCCCTAGGCCATGAGGACTCATTATGTGTGCCCGGCTCCAGCTAGGCCCTCACAGTTTGTGGAGATCATCCTCAGCCCTCCATCCACAGGCTGCCCCCACACCTTTCTCGGCTCCTGGGTCCATGGAAGACTCCAGTACATTGTTTCAGGTGTCAGGCCCACAGCACCAGGTTGCCACACTCCTAGCAGAGAACCAGGCTCTGCGAAACCAAGTCCTCCAGTGCAGTCCACTGACATCACCCAGCAGACTAGGACTGAGACAAGAGCAAGAGTTTCCATTCCAAAGAGAAATACCCACCTTTCAGGCATGGTTGTGAATGTCCATCAGTACTTAGTCAGTTTCCGGTGATTCCGCACTCCTGCCATTTTTCCAGTCACTTTGTGGGACTTTTTCATCACTTCCTTGGATTTTTTTTGGTATTTTCTGTGAGGAGTCTCCTCGCAGTATCTCCCTGACTGAACTTTTTCAGCCCCTTGAGTTTTGTGGCTCTCCCAGCCACACCCAGCCTCATGTGCTTGGCAATCATGTGTGATCCTCCACTCCTAGGTGTGGTTGAGTCTTGAGTAGTACCGTTCCCATGCTGATGGCACTAAGCTCCTAAAAAGCCCAGCATCCCAATTCTGCTGCACCGTGCTAAAATTAATGTGCACCATTTACTGTAGTGTCATTTCCCCATCAGTTCTGTGGTTACTGGCTAGTTCCATTTGCCCATAACTCCTTTCCTGTTTATTCCCACCCATGGCCTCGTTTCAGACTAATGCATCTAGCCAGTTTTCAACTGGCTACAAATTCAGAAAACAGAATAAACAATCAAGTAGTAGAATCCCAGAGTAAAAATGGTAAAGCAGTATTTCAGTTACAAGGTAACCAGGCAATACAGTCTCAGTAATGTAGTAAACTGGTTATCTGTAGCGATATTATCTGGTTATTCAATTTGCTGGTTAGCCATTGGGGTAAAGAGTTAACAGCTGGATAACCTCCAATCTATCCAGAATGGTGAATATGAACCATGGAGAACAAATTTACTATTTGTTTCAGCTCTACCAGTCGCAACTGAAGGTAGGGGCATATGCAGATCAGGGCCAGCACTACCAGACTTTTGATAATCTATAGCTCCACACTGCCCATTGTCCCCCTTTGTAACAGAGAGGCACAGATGCTAATGAAACCCCAGGTCCCCAACAGGGATCCCTGTCACAGGATAATGGGGAGTAATGCGTAGAGGCCTAGAGTACAGTACAGCTACCTGAGGGGTGCCCTGGAATGCAGGATGTAGGATGCAGTGCATTTTGTTTTTGTCTTGCAGTGCTGATGAAATGTCTGTGCTAAGTGATGAGCTCTGTGTTCTCTGTGCTCTCACACTCTCTGTGTGATGAGTCACACTGGCATTGTGAGAGTTATGCTGGTAAATGCAGCAGCCATTCTGCAGTCAACAATAGCTCATACTCTGTCTCAGACGTTATCAGCCATTAAACAGGGAAAGGGAGTTGCAGCCTAGATGACAGAGTTATCTGCAACTCTTTTGAAACTGTGTCAGTTTCCACTGAGGTACCAGGAACAGGCAGAAGAGACCTAGGTTTAATCTCTCAATCTAAGACTGCACTGTGTTATTACAGTACCCCTTTGTGCCTGTATTGTAGTATCAGCTAGCAGCCCAAGACCCAATTCCCAGTGTAAGGTGGAACCCACATTGCCTTCTCAGTCAGATGCATTGCCATTCATAAAATCACACCAATGCATGTATTCCATTGCTATTACATCAAGAAATATGTTCTTACCTACATTTAGATCACACTGATATATATTGACACTAACTGGTAGGGCTGAAACAGGTACTTAATTTAGTACGCACAGGTAATATCCACATTTCCATGCACCCAATGGCTTATTCGGGTACCAGCCAGATACCTAAATACTCCTCGCCTCCAAACAAGTAATTTTTACTGATTGCCATTACTCATTTTCAGATTTCCTGATTACCAATCGCTATGTTGTGTAGGAAAGCTGAAAAATGGGGATGGAAATTAAAAAATCAGGACTGGAAGTCAACTTTCCAAGCCTGGAAGTCGACTTTCTGGGAATGGATTTCAAATTTCTGGGACAGAAAACCAATAAATAGGTGTCAGAAGTCAGTAAATTGACAAAAAAGTTTTAAAAATAGGTATTGAAAGTCGTCATTCTGGGATCAAAAGTCAACATTCCATGACATCAGTTACCCGAATAAGGTCACAATTGGGTACTGATACATACTTAATAGGTTGCTATCATATAAGATAGGATTAACAATGAGTAAACTCCAAACAAACAAGGCCTCTTGCTGCCCTGCTTGAGAGTCACGTATCTTGACTCTAGTCAATAGAAACTGTTATTTTCATTAAGAGACAGACTTGATTATATTGTCTGTTCCAGTATACAGATTGATTTTCCAGTATCTGGTCAAGAGTTCAGTAGAAAGGTCACTATAGGACAGCTCTTTTAAGAAGTCATCATACAGAAAGGCTAATTCTGATTTCCAATATATTGAAACACAGATGGTCAAACATATATGCCTATATACAGGATACATTACAAGAGGTCTATAAAATCATGAGTGGTGTGAAACTTGTAAACAGGGAATGGTTATTTACCCTCTCAACTAGTACTAAAACTAGGGGACACCATGAAACTTACAGGTGGCAGAGTAAAAACAAACAAAAGAAAGTTTTTTTTTCACTCAGCGTACAATTAGGTTGTGGAATTTACTGCCAGAGGAGGTGGTCAAGGCCAGCAGTGGACAAGTTTCTGGAAGATAGGTCCATTAGCAGCTATTATCCAGATAGGATTGGGGAACAAAACCCTTTACTATCGGGAGCCTGGGGATGACCCACAGGGAATGGATAGCATGGTGACCAGTTGGGTGCTTCTCCCAGGCCCCCGTGATTGGCCACTGTCAGAGACAGGATGCTGGGCTTGATGGACTGTTGGTCTGACCCAGTATGGCACTTCTTATGTTCTTATCTGTCAAACACCCTGGTAGGTGAAAGTTTGGATGAAATTTGTTTTACTTCATGTAAAAGTCATTCTAGATGGGAACAGTAGAGCAGGGTTTCTTTCCACAGGCAATATTAGGTATCCCAAATACAATGGCTCTTCAGCTTAGAAAAAAGACAATGGAGAGGGGGTTATAACAGAAGTTTATAAAATCATGGGTGGCGCGGAACAACAAAATAGCAAGTTTTTATTTACCCACCAACTAGTACTAGACCTAGGGAACATTCCATGAAATTGTCATCAGATTTTAAACAAAGTAATTCATTTTTTTATTCCATGCACAGTTAACTGGTGAAACTTGTTGCCAGAAGATATGTTCAAGGTCAGGAGGGTAGTTGGGTTTAAAAAAGGATTGGAAATGTTTTTCTTTGGATAGAAATTCCATGTGCAATGGGAAAGTGTGTAACAGTTGGACTATACTACTGACCCCCTGATCAGGAAGGTGAAATGCTAATGGAGATTGGACAAGCCATTAAAGTTGGAAATGCAGTAATAATGGGTGATTTCAATTACCCTAATATTGACTGGGTAAATGTCTCCTCAGGCTGTGATGTGGAAGTAAAATTACTAGATGTCGTAAATGACTGCTTCTTGGAACAGCTGGTCCTGGAACCTGCAAGAGGAGGAGCTACTTGGATCCAGTCTTAAGTGAAGTGCAGGACCTGGTGCAAGGGGTAATGGTGGTAGAACCACTTGGTAATCGTGATCATAATATAATCAAATTTGGCATCGCTATAGGAGGGAGACTGACAAAAAACACTGCAGTAACATTTAACTGTAAAAAGGGGAACTATGCAAAACTGAGGAAACTAGTTAGAGGGAAACTAAAAGGAGCTGCTGCAAGGGTTAAATGTGTGCAAGAGGGATCTTCGCTGCAAATGCGTCAAAGCTAATAGCTGGGAGTCGCCCAAGCTCCGCTCCCCCCAGCTCCGAATTCAGGCCAACTCAAATAAATATACAAAATTAAAACCCAAAACCGGGCCGCGATGACAGGTAAAAACAAGCCCCATCAGAAAATATAGCAGGCAAACGCACTGGAGTGGTTTTGCAAAAAAAAAAGCAGGTTGCGGAGTTCAGAGAGGCGGGGGAGGAAAGTAACTGTCTGCAAATGGTTCCGGAAGCGTGCAAAATGGAGAATTACCATGCCTCATCTAATTCAGAGGCAGAAGAAGGAAAGCAAGGTTCAGAGGCAGAAGAAGGAAAGCAAGGTTCCCTAAAAAAACTGCTACAAATGAAAACAGAGTTAAAGATAGAGATGAAGCAGATAAAGTTGGTGGTGGATGAAGGGAACAAGAAGCTGGAGGGGCTGGCTAGGATTGAGGTGGCTGAAGAGAGAATCTCTTCGATGGAGGATCAGTCCCTGTCCACCCAGGAACAGTTAAACAAAATTAAAGGTGAGACAGCTTTCCTACTGCTAAAATGTGAGGACTTAAAAAATCGCTCCCGCAGAGGAAACTTAAGATTCAATGGAATTAAAGAGTCTGGGGGTGCAGAAAGGGTGAACAAAATAATCTGGTCCCTGCTGAGAGAGAACTTCCCTGAGGAGGGACACCTCCACTCTGCAGCAATTGACAGGACCAACAGAACAGGGCATAGGGTCAGAGAGTTTTGGACCCACCTCACCCCATAATTGTTAAATTTGCAAGTTATCAAATAAAGGAGAAGATTTTAAGGAGCGCCAGAACTAAAAAGAAACAGACCTTCCAGCAAGAGAATGTGAAAGTGTTCCCTGACTATGAAGCAGAGACAGTAAAAAAAAGAATGAGATGGAGCAAATACTTCGGTGTACTTATTGAAAGAAACCTGAATCCAAGACTGCTCTTCCCAGCTAAAATGATGATTACTGACAATGGGAGAAGGAAATTCTTTAATAACATGGAGGATCTGGAGGTCTTTTTGGCAGCCCAGCCGGAAGCTCCAAATGTGAGGGTACAAGATTAGTGGAAGCTGAAAGAAACCTTCATTGACAGACAAAGTGGGAAAAAGAAAGCTTCAAGAGAGGGGATGAAGAAGCAAGAAAACCGAGGCAGAGGAAGGGAACAAGGAACACTGTTGGGGGTACAAAGTTGGTAGAAGGGCTTTGGGGTTAAAAGGGTTGATGGCAAGCAGTTGGCTTGAATCAATAAGAAGGCAATTTTAAATAAAATAGGCTAAAACGAGCTGGGGGTGGAGGGAAGAAGGGCGCACCGCGGGATTTGAAACCAGGTGTTCGGGCTCCCAGCGGACCTAACAAGGCTGGGAGGGGGAAGATGAAGGGCGGGCGTAGAAGCCAGAAAGGGGGAGGGAGAAGGGTGGGACAGCTTAGAGACGGGAGAGGGGCTGAATTTGAAGGGAAAGGGGGGAACAAGGGCTCACACCAAAAATGAATGATAGAACAAAGGGGAAACGGGACTATAAGAAACAGCTACTACAAAGGAGGAGGGAAACAGGATGTATGTGAGTTAATGGATCTTTGACAAAAGGGCAGAGGGCAGCATAACAGCATATGGTTCAAGGATGGGAGAATCCCCAGAATGATTCTGCTCTCAAGGGATGACTGATATTAAAACAGTCACAGTTAACGTAAGAGGCTTGAACTCCCCACAAAAAAGGAAAAGGGTAAGAGATTTTCTGGAGGAGCAAGGGGCTGACATTTTCTTTTTACAAGAAACCCATCTTCTAGACAAATTTGTGAATCCCAGATGTGTGAATGCAAAGATAGGAGGCTTATATGCCTCATGTGCCAAAAAGAAAAAAGCGGGGGTCATAATAGGATTTAGTAAAAAGAATAACTTTGAGACTGACAAATATATTAAGGATAAAGAAGGTAGGTTCCTCTGCCTAATTGGGAAGGTGCAGGGTAGGCAGATGACAATAGCAAATATATATGCACCCAATGTGGGAAAGGCAGCCTTTTTTAGAGAATCCTTCAAAAGAATAGCTGAGGTTGCCAAAGGATAGGTCACCATCCAGGGGGACTTCAATGCCACAATCACTGTCTTGATCACTCCTGGTTACGAGGTATAAAAAGGGAACAAAGGGAGCTAGCCAATCTCCTAGAAAAATACAGCTGGGTGGACATATGGAGACATTTAATTGGGAAAGAAAGGGACTATACCTTCTTCTCGGCCATACACAATAGTTATACTCACATTGATCACATGCTGGTCAATAAAACAGACTCACATAGGGGAAAAAAAATGTCATCTTATACCAGTGGTGCTGGCATATCAAAATGCAGTGGTCACCACGTTTAAAGAACCAGGAGGTCAGCACCCTAAGTTTTCCAGTTGGCAGCTAAATAGAAGCTAGCTCGCAAACGGGGAAAATAAAATCCAGACACAAAAAAGTTTAATAGAAATTTTTGAGCTTAACTCTGAGTCAGTAAAATCACCTGCAACGCTTTGGGAAGCCACAAAGGCGGTGACCAGAGGAAATATAATTGCTATACAAGTCAAACATTTCAAAGATAAAAGGCATCAAAGAAAAGAAACATATGCTAAACTACAAAAATTGGAAGCACAAAACAAAATAGCCCCCACTAAAGCCTTGAAACTGGACATAATAAAAAATAGGGAAATCATAAATACACTTGAGCTAGAAAAGACTAAAAATCAAATTTAAAAAATAAGATTTTATTTCTACAAATATAGTAACAGAGCAGGGAAAACCTTGGCTGAAATAGTAGAAACAAAGCAAAGAAAAGTGCATGTAGCAAGGGTAATAAATAAGGCAAATAAACACTGTACGGAGCTCCCCCACATAAAAGAGCCATTTTTAGAGTTTTTCAAGGAAGTGTATACATCACAAAATCCAGGAGAATCAGAAATACAGCAATTTCTGGAGGGAGTACAAATGCCAAGACAAAACAAAGATCAAGAGGCATTTTCGAATGCCCATATTACAGAACAGGAAGTTCAAGATGCAATAATAGCCTCAAAGACTAACAAGGCTTCTGGGCTGGACGGATTCCCAAATGAATTTTACAAAGCCTTTGCAACAATTCTGGTGTCTTATCTCACTGTAGCGTATAATAATATACAAGCAGAAAAAGAGATGCCGCTGAATTTTTACAATGCAGTAATTACAATAATCCCCAAACCTGGTAGAGACCCAGACCAATGCAGAAGCTATCGTCCGATTTCCTTGTTGAATACAGACTTTAAGATTTTTGCCAAAATCCTTGCTGATAGATTGAAGTCCATAAGTGGTGAAATCATTCATAGAAATCAGACTGGTTTCATCCCAGGCAGACAGGGAAGGGATAATATTTGAAAGGCCATCAATATTATATTCGCACTGAACAAGCAGAAAGTCCCAACCATGGTAACCTCAGCTGACGCTGAGAAAGCTTTTGACTTTGTGGAGCAGAAATGTCTATTTAAGGTCCTGCAGAAGCTGGGCTTCGGAGGTAATTTTCTAGGTTGGCTCTCCGCAATCTACAGGAAACCACAATCTAAACTTCTAACCAACTGAGAGCTTACAGAGCCTTTTTCAGTTGCAGAGGGGGACCAGACAGGGATGTCCCCTGTCCCCTCTGAAGTTTAACATGGTATTGGAGGTTCTAGCTACAGCGATTTGGCAAAATTTAAAAATAAAGGGGGTACAAGTTGGGGGCTGTGTAAACAAACTTTCACTTTAAGCAGATGACTTATCAATGTATATAACTAATCCAGAGGAAACTCTGCCAGTGCTGCTGGGGGTGATGGAGCAATTTGGAAAAATCTCGGGATATTCGATTAACAGGGAGAAATCCTTCACACTAATTTTTGGACAAGGGAAAGAGCAAGAGGAACAACTTAAAAAAATATCACCATTTCTGGTACCTGATTCAGGTCTGAAATACCTAGGGGTAACGTTAACAAAAAAGATGAAAAACTTATACTCTGCCAACTTCCTCCCTTTAATAAAACAACTGAGGGAAGAAGTATGACCTTGGCAGAAACTAATGGTTTCATGGCTAGGAAAAATTAACCTTGTCCTCCCCAAGCTTTTGTACAAGTTAATGGCAATCCCGATCCCACTGCCAAAGTCCTTTTTTAAATGAAATAATGATCTTTTAAAGGACATAGTTTGGAACGAGAAAAAACCATGGATTAGGAAACAATCTTTAAAGCAACATCAAGAGAAGGGGGGTCTAAATGTCCCTGATTTAAGACTTTACCACATGGCAGCATCTCTAGGGGGGATATATAACTGGTATCACGACTCAACTGCACCTGAACGGGGAGAACTAGAAAAAGAACTCTTACAGGTTCAGACGCTAAAGGAGCTGATTGTAGATCAGGGTACCATCCCCATGGAAACTAAAAATGAACATCCATTTGCTGGAACCTTGTGTAAGAACTGGGAAAAAATAAAGAAAAAATGGGGGCGGAAGGAGCTATGTCCCCCTTTATTCCGATAGATTCAATACAAATCAGAGAACAGGGCATAGCCCTGGGGATTAGATCCTCCCTAAAGAAAAAGGGGGTAACCAGGATGGAGCAGCTGTTTGTAGGGGGGAAATTTATACTCCCTCAAAAGGTAGAGCAATTGACACAAGAAAACCTAAATATCTTTCAATACCTACAGCTGAAGGGTCTGGTTAATTCCCCTCAAACAGGGGAAGTTTAAGCAGGGAACCTTATAAGCTTGAGAAAATAATCTTTAAAAGAAATAAAGCCTCAGGCAGATTGGGGAGGATATATAAAGAACTAAAGAAATTAACCAATACCTCGCCCGTTACATATATGGAAAAATGGAGGAATGACATAAGTTTCCCCAGGACGAAGAGGAAAAAAAAAAAGAATGGAGACATGAATAAATGTGCGGCCTCCTTGGAGGTCAGGGAAATCCAGATTAAACTGACTATCAGGTACTACCTGATGCCTGAGAGGGTGAGATTTGCCAACCCAACAGGGAAAGGGCTTTGTTGGAGGGGCTTTGGAGAAAAAGGGAGCTATAAACATTGCTGGTGGAATTGTGGGAAGGTTCAGGTATTTTGGTGTAAGGTATGGAAGTTAATTAATAAGGTAGCGGGGGAAGTTTTCTCTTATAGACCCGAAATTGCCCTACTTGGTCTGTATCCCAATACAAAAAATATGCTCCTCTGTCAGGTATCATGTAAGGTCATATTTCTAGCAGCTATAAGTATTATATAAGTATTATATAAGTATATAAGTATTATATAAGTATTGCATGAGGTGTTTCACAAAATATGGTTTATGGGTGATTTCAGAAGTGACGTGGTGAATGTCCACCACAGTCAACCTCAGTCAAACGCGGGTGGTGGTGAAAGCGCCGTGCATGTCTATTTACTCGCATCCAGATGTTCACCACAGTCACACGCGGCCCGGGGTGAAGCTAACCACGCTTTGTGAGGTCGGGGCGGGAGGAGGTCCAGAAGTGTGGTGAATGGTCACCATGGCAGGGGTGAATGAAAAGTAACTTCTGAACAGAAACTCGCAACTGAAGTGGAAGGAATTGACCTCAGCCGCGGTGCATTCTGGTGCTCGAACCACGGTCCACATCTCCACTGCATGTCTGTTGTGTTCCCCCGGCCCATGTTCTCTCCAATTGGCCCCAGGTGGTGGTCACGATCCTGTCACTTCTGTTGGGGCCGCACGTGTCACCACTGCCCGCGGTGAATCCGTTCACACTGGGGTGGGATTCACTGTGGTGAATTGGAACGCGTCACTTCTGAAATCACCCTATGTTTACCATGGAGAGATTGGGTGTTTTCAGATGTGACGGGGCGGCTTCGCCCCGTCCCGAAAACAACCCAGAGATTCCCCGCTGGGATCACCCAGGCACGGCAAACACACGTGCCGGGGATCCCGGTGGGGAATCAGGGAGGGGTCGGGGTCGCATGGCACAACGTGCGGCCACAGAGCCCCGCCCCCTCCACGCTGCCTCGCCACCCGCCCTCTGGGGAGATGGGTGGACGGCGAGGCCAATGCCGCCGCAGCGTCTGGCTGAGTTCACTACAGCCCGGAATCCTGCTGGGGATTCTGGGCCATGATAGCCGACCAGACGTTACTTTTTTTTTATGCCCGCCTGGAATCACTTTCACCATGCTTCAGCCGATTTTCTTGCCGGGAGCCCGGGAAGTGTGGTTGAAATTGACCCCATGTGGGTATTCAGTGTGGCAAACATCTGGTGGCCACCGAACAGACGTGCAGGGCACAGTGACCACATGTAGGTATTCAGCATGGTTCACTGTGATCTCATCACGTCTGAAAACACCCATTGCATGCTGATCTCCATAACAGGTTGCACGGTTTTCAAGAGACTTGGGCACCAATTATATTGGCCCTGGATGAGAAGAATATGGACAAAAAAGGCTATCAAATACTATTCGGCATCTAACCCAAACGCGGGACCATTTCCAAAGAGACTAAATCCCACTCCGTAAGGACACAGAATATGTGAGCTCTTGTTCTCTTTTGTTTTTTCTTTTGTAGTTTTAACTTGTAAATTCATAAAATCTGTTGACCAAACTGTAATCTTGGTGTACTTTGTAAGAGGATTGTAAGTGGTCTTTATGTTTGAATTTTTCTCAAACAATAAATACTTAAAAAAAAAAAAAAAAATGTGTGCAAGCGGTGTGGAGATTATTTTTAAATGCCATTTGGGAAGCACAGATTAAATGTATTCCATGAATAAAAAAATGTAGGAAGAGGGACAAAACGTCTGCCACTGTGGATAAATGGGGAGGTGAAGGAGGCTATTATAGCCGAAAAGGTGTCCTTAAAAAATGGAAAGCTAATCCTAATTAAGAGACTAGAAAAGAGGATAAGAATTGCCAAAAGAGATTAAAAATGTTACAAAGACAGAGGGAATTTGAGAAGCATCTCACTAAAGGAGCCTGTCAGGAGGTGGGGGTTGGGTTGGTGGCATCCTCCCTGGGGAGGGGTGATGGTGACAGGAGTCATCATGGGGCAGGGGAATTATGACCCATGGGGGTGGAGATACCATCCTAAGCATAGGGATGGGTGGCTAGTGCCAGTCCCTTGCTCGATCCCCCGGGCCCAGATAACCAGGTGACTGAGGTCTCAGAAGACCTGGGTCTGTCCTTAGTGCTGTTTAATACAAGGTCGGTTGTCAACAAATCATCAGTAATCCATGATGCTATCTTGGATTGGGCGGCCGACTTCATGTGTGTGATGGAGACCTGGTTGTACTAGTGTTCAGGACCAATATTAGCTGACCTCATTTCGACTGGGTACTACATCCAGCACCAGCCCAGCCCAGAGGGTTGGGGGTGGGTGGGGTATAGGTATTATTTTTAGGAATGGGTTATTCGCACAGAGGTTTTTGGTGCAGGATGAGTCTGGGATAGAGGCCCTCTACCTTGTGTTTGATGTGGCCAATGACCGACCAGAAGGAGGGAGCGGTCCGGCCAGGGATAGGTTAGGGATCCTGCTAGTGTACTGTACACCCTACTGCACAGCACCATCCCTGTCTTCTCTAGTAGCTCTGGTCTCGGATTTGGTCATGAAGTCCCCTAAACTTATTGTTTTGGGGGACTTCAATATCCACGCCGAGGCCAAATTGCATGGGGTGGAGCAGGCATTCATGGCTGCCATGGCAACCATGGGCATGTCCCAGGTGGTAAGGGGCCTGCCTGACACATGAATGGGGGAATACTCTGGACTTGGTTTTATGCACTGACCTTGAAGTGGGGAGGATTCAAGGATAACTTTGGGTGTGTAGTGTTCACCCTTGCCGTGGTTGGACCATTATCTCCTGTGAACCTCCATCCTTGTGTGCCTCCTTGCTGTTGGGTTGCAGGGCCAGTTTAGATGGTCTGCCCCAGAAGACTTATGGAACCAGCGGGGTTCTGGGATGCTCTTGGCGAGATACCTGTTGACTTCAAAGTCTGCTCCATCGATGACCTCATGGCCTTTTGGAATGGCTGGCTGAGGCCATTGATTGGGTGGTTCCTAGGTGTCTGCTTCCAGCGCATTAACTCTGCAGGTCCCTGTGGTTTACGGAGGACCTGGGGTGTCTGAAGTGTGAACTGAGGTGGTTAGAGCGATGGTGGTGCCGTACTTGTGCCAAAGACAATCGGTTGTGGCATAGAGCACTTTTGAATTCCTATGTCATGGCAATGAGGGCAACAAAGAAACAGTTCTTTGCTGCACTCATTGTGTCTGTTCAGTCACATCTAGCTGAGCTGTTCCGGGAGGTGAGAGGTCTGGTTGGTCCAGCCTCTCTCCACCTGGAATTGGACTTGTCCACGGCCCGTTGTGACATGTTTTTGAAGTACTTTGGATACAAAATTGCTCGCACTGAGTACGACTTCAACTCCATCATTTTGGAGGCAGTGGCAGAGCCAGAGGTTAGGAATGTCATGTCTGGTCAGGTTTTGAGCAATTAATTTCAATTGACAATGCCTGATGATGTAGCTGATGTGCTGGGGTCTCTTTGAGCCATGAGTTGTGAATTAGATCCATGACCGTCCTGGTTAGTAAGAGCTACCAGGGAGACATTAGGGTCAGTGCTGGCAGGGGTCATCAACACCTCCCTTCAGGAGAGGAAGGTGTCAGGTTGCCTTAAGGAGGCTGTAGTCCAGTCCCTCCTCAAGAAGTCATCACTTGACATTCATGCACCAGCTAGTTACCGGCCTCTCTCTAATCTTATCTTTTTAAGGAAAGTTATTGAATGGGTTGTGGCTTGTCAGCTCCAGGAGCATTTGGATGGCATCAATTTTCTTGATCCCATGCAGTCTGGATTTCTCCCAGGTTATGGCACGGAGACAGTGCTTATGACCTTGGTCGATGACCTCTTCGTAGAATTGGACAAGGGTCATATGACCCTGTTGGTCCTATTAGATCTATCAGTGGCCTTCAATAACCATGAGTTGTTGGTGTCACGCCTGCGGGACCTGGCGGGGGTGGACAGGACTGTTTTAAAATGGTTCCATTTCTACCTCGCAAATAGATCTCAGTGGGTGGTACTAGGAAACTGTACTTTGTCCCCTGGTGGCCTCCTGTGTGGGGTCCCACAGAGTACTATTCTGTCCCCTCTCTTGTTTAAAGTGTATATGAAGCCACTCCGGGGCGGGGGGGGGGGTCAGGGTCGTACGCAGTTGCGGGGTTCGCTGTCATCAGTATGCTGATGACACCCAGCTGTATTTGTCATTTTCATCCGACCCAGGCCCTACTGTCTTGTTGCTATCTCGATGCTTGGCCACTATGGGGGATTGGATGAGGTCGAGCTGATCGAAGCTCAATCTCGATAAGACAGAGGTGATGTTAGTAGGGGGAACCAGTGATAAGATGAGGAGGTTTCCTCTGTTATTGAGCATATTTGTCCTCCTTTGGTTCCATCTGTGCAGAGCCTGGGGGTGCTGCTGGACTCACAGCTACACCTGGAGTCTCAGGTGTTGACTGTGGCCAGGGGTGCCTTTCTCCAATTACATCTGGTGAAGAGGCTCCAACCATATGTCTCGGATTCTGATCTCGCCACTATCACCCATGCATTTATCACCTCAAGGCTAGACTATTGCAGTGTGCTCTATGTGGGGATGCCCTTGGTGACAGTTTGGAGGCTGCAGCGAGTGTAAAATGCGGAAACCCATCTCCTTACCGGAACAGGTCATAGGGACCACATAACACCAGTGCTCCAGGCACTGCACTGGCTGCCCATTGTCTTCTGGGCCCAATTCAAGGTGCTGGTGTTGACCTTTAAAACCCTTCACAGCCTGGGTCCTGCCTATCTAAGCAATCACCACACACTGAGCCCCTGGGTGGTCCCTGTGGTCTTCTGGGGGTGCCCTCCTGGATTTCCTGTGTTATTAGTGAATTCAGACGAACAAGCGGGCATTCTAGGCAGCTGTGCCATTGCTCTGGAATTTCCTCCTCGTGGAGGTTTGGAGGTTTGCCTCAGTCCAAATCTTCTTGCCTTCCAATGAAATTGTAAGACCTGGCTCTTCTGCCAGGTGCTTGGTGGGGGAGACAGGGAGGGTGGGATGGGTTAGATGGGTTGGGGGGACGGTTTTGTGCACAAGTCAGAGCTGGTATGTAGTTTTTATATTGTTGTTTTATATGTTTGTATTTATATTTATATTGTTGTTTTATTTTACTTTAAAATTATAAGCTTCCCCAAGTTGCATGCGAGAGGGGTGGGGTAAAAATGGAATTATAAATAAATAAAATAAATAAATAAAGATGCAAAAAATAATAAATACTTTTTCAAGTACATCAGACATCAAATACAGGCAGGTTGCAGAGACAAAATTTCTAGTTGTTATTAATGACTGAGTCCTGGAGCAGCTCGTCCTGGAACCAAGAAGAGAAGGAGACACTCTGGATCTAGTCCCAAGTGGAGTGCAGGATTTAGTGCAAGGGGTAAAGGTGCTGGAGCCACTGGGCAATAATGATCATAATATAATCAAATTTGACAGAAGGGAAAATGTCAAATAAAACCACTGCGGTAACATATAACTTTAGAAAGGGGAACTAAGTAAAAATAAGGAAAATAGTTAGAGGGAAACTTAAAGGAGCAGTTGCAAGAATTAAATGTCTACAGCCAGCATGGAGACTATTTAAAAACACCATCTTGAAAGCTCAGTTTAAATGTATTCCACAAATTAAGAAAGTTAGGAAGAGGACCAAACGTCTCCCTGTGTGGCTAAATGGTGAGGTGAAGGAGGCTACTGGAGTCAAAAGGGCATCCTTTAAAAAATGGAGAGTCTCAATGAGGTAAATAGGGAAGAGCATAAGCACTGCCAAAGTAGATGTAAACATTTAATAAGGCAGGACAAAAAGGAATTTGAGGAGCAACTTCCTAAAGATGCTAAAACTAATAATAAAAACTCTTTCAAGTACATCAGAAGCAGGAAGCCTGCTAGAGAGTCAATTGGGCCATTAGATTACCAGGGTCTGACAGAGGGGTTAGGGAGGAAAAGGACATTGCAGAGAAGCTGAATGAGTTCTTTGCTTCGGTCTTCACTACATAGGATGTTGGGGAGATACCCACGCCTGAAACTTACATGAATTGGAAGAGCTGTCACAAATTGAGTTCACTCAATGCATAATTAACCTATGGAATTTGTTGCCAGAGGATGTTGTCTGGGTCAGTAGTATAATTGGGTTTAAAAAAGGACTAGATAAGTTCTTAGAGAGTAGGTCCATTAATGGCTATTAACCAAGTAGCTTATGGGATGAACTTCTTACTGTCGGGAGCTGGGAGTGAACAACAGGGAATGGATTGCCCATTGTGACTGTTGGTTCTTCTCCCATGCGATCAAGATTGGCCACTGTCAGAGGACAGGATGCTGGGCTTGATGGACCATTGATCTGACTCAGTATGGCACTACTTATGTT
>QEPC01005015.1:233557-294579 GCA_003113815.1 Sphenodon punctatus | reverse complement strand
GCCTGAATGTTTGTTTGTCTTCTCCCATGTCTCTCCCACTGTCCCCTCTCCTTGTCTCCCCCTCCTTGTCTTTTAGATTGTAAGCCACAGGTAGGGACCGCAGCTGATTATATGTTCTGTACAGCGCCAGGTTGTTGCTGGCGCTTTATAAATGTTTAATAATAATAATAATAATAATAGTGCAGGGCCCATTGGTATACCCCAGATGCCCGCAGGGCCATGAGCCTGGCCTGGGAGCACCTGCACCCATGTCGGGAATGCCGGACGGCCACAGAGGTCATGGCAAGGCACCCCCTGATTTGGGCAGCCAGGTGGAGCAGGTCGGTGCTGAGCCACTGGAAGCTTGTGTGCTGCCGGTACCACTCTGCAGTTAGGTCCAGGAACATGCAACATGCGGCCGTCTGACCCGTGTCCATGGTGGAGTTTGCCCGTGGTGTGGTACAGCGCCCAGCACCCCTGCCTGTGTCCCGGGTCCGCCCCAGCTCTGTGCCCCACCCGCGCACCTGTGGGGCAGGCCCCAATGCGCCCTTATTGGCCGCCCTCGTCCGGCAGCCCCACCTCCAGCTGGCCAGGGGCTGCTCAGCTGTACCAGTGGGACCTTCCTGGGTTCCTCGTGCTGGTTGCGCTCACCTGCTGGCTGGTGTGTGCCTGCAGATGGCGCCTCTCCCCTGGGTTCACCTGTGCTCCCATCTGTGTGTTCTGCAGCTGGTTGAACATTGTCATCACCTCTCTGCTATCAGTTCTTACTGGACATTCTGTGCGCTCAGTTCTTGCAGCTGTGCTGGGTCCGCTCCCCATGCATCGCTCGCTAGCCATGCCTTGTTGTGGCTCACAGCCTTATCACATGTCCTTGGAGCTCCCCTGTTTCCCTCCCCAGCACACATGGGATTGTGGGGCCCCTCTTTCCTTGCTGCTCAGACCCTCTGCCCGCTGGACCATGGCCAGCAGTGTTGCCCCAGGGCTCCCGCCACCCAAGTCACCTAGCGACCCCCATAGCTGGACCATCTGGGAGACCATGGCCCTATGTGACTTGTGGCATTCCCCAGCTGTTCAACTGCTCCTGTGCTGCCTGGATACCCTCTCTGGTGCCTATGCGAGTCTGAGCTCCGGCCTTCGCTACTTTGGCTATGAGGTGAGTAGTAGCATGTGCCAGCTCCATGCGGAGACGCTTGGCCTCCGTCCCTTTCCTGATGGGCGTGTTCCAGAGATGAGGTGCTTGTCTGTGGCATGATCCACGGCGGAGGCCGTGTCTGCCCTCTCGGTCTGTGGCCTGGCCAGATTCACTACCTGTCTGGAGGACGGAGGCCCTGCCCTGGCCGTTTCCTTCTTCTGCTTCATCCATGGGGCCCGTGGTTACCAGTGGTCATGTGGGGTGGTGTATTACCACCTGTTGGAGCTTTGGCACCTGCCATGGCCCCCTGCTGCTGACTACATGTTGTCGGAGCCCACAGGACTGGAGCTGGTGGTGCTGGCTGCTGTGTGATCCCATGCTGATGTTTAGGTGGGGCTCGCCGGGCCAGATCCATTTGAGGCCTACTAAGTTGTTGCCCACCACATGACGGGGCTGGTCTACCACCGGGTCATGCTTTGGTGGCCCCACTATGTGCATCTGGTGGGACAACCAGTCCCAGCCCCCTTCATGAACCCCTGCATCTGGCTGTGAGGCCCCCTATGTCTTTGGTGTGATGGATGACAGCCCCACTGTGTGCTCCCTGCAGCTCCCTGCCAGCTCGGGGTACTGGCTGCTCGCTCCGTGCTGTTCTGGCCTCGTGGCTGCTCTGGCTGGTTTGCTTGCCTCCGTTCCGCTCTCCTGTGTTGCTGTGCCCCTTCCATGGGAAGCCCCTGTCCTCCACTGCCTGTGGTGTTCCTCTCCATTCCCCTCCCCCCTTCGACTGGTTCCTGCTGCCTGACACCGCTACTGGCTCTCCCTGTGGTGCATTCCTCCCTTGCATGGCCACCCACTCACCTGTCTCCATGCCCTGCCCACCCCCTGTGTGCCTCCTTGACTGTATGGGGCTTGGGGCCACTGGCCAGCACCTCTCAGCTTCCTCCAGAGGGGCGTGTGTGCATGTGCTTCCCACAGGCTCCTGCTCTCATCCATCCTCATCTGTGCTACTGCATCAGTGAGGGGGATCCTTGCCATCTGGACCTGCCTCGGACTGCTCCGGTGTCTTCCCTGGCCTGTTTGCCCTCCCCCTGTGACCCTGCTCCATCCCTGTGGGGACCCCTGTGACTTGGGCTGCCTGTGTTGCTGTTGGGTGGTCCGCGCTCCCTGTGATGTCAGTGGGGTTCTGGGTGCCTTTCACCGTGTCCTGGACTGTTCCCGGCCCGGTTCCCTCCCCTTCCGTGGCCTGGGGATCCCTCCCCCCATGTCCGTGGTGCTATTTGTGTTGACCTTTCTGTGTGCTCCCCCCTTCCTCCCTTTCCCATTCGGGTGTGTTTGCACCCAGGCATGTGTGTGCGTGCTCTGTGTTCTGCTGTGTGCATGGCTTCCCTGTGCCTGTTGTGTGTGCCGCCTCTGCTGGTCTTCTCCCTTCTCCCCTTTCCTTCCCATTTCCCTTTGTGGGCATTGCCATTTGGCACTTTTGACTTGCTTTGCCCTCGGTCGGCCATGTCTGCCTCCTGCCCCACTGCGTGTTCTGCGTGTTCTGACTGCATTCTGGAATCAGCATAATGTCTGTTGCGCTGCCCTGGGCCGTGGTCCAGCCCTTAATTTCATTGCTGTGGACCTGCTCCCATAACGTCTGTTTGGGGCTTTCCTGGACCATGGGAGGGGGTTAGCCAGCTCGCCACAGTTGGGGATGCACTGTGCTGACCCAGGAACACGTAATGTCTGAAATTACCCTCTGTTTTCACCACTGAGGATGTTTGGAAAATACCCACATCAGAATGAGTCTTCATAGGTGATGAATTGGAAGAACTGTTGTAAATAAGCATGACCGTGGTGGAGGTTCTAGAGTAATTTGACAAACTAGATAGTAACAAATCACCAGGACCAGATGGTATTTATTCCAGAGTTCTGAAGGAACTCAAATATGAAGTTGCAGACCTACTATTTGTAATTTGTATCCTATTTCTAAAATCTGCCACTGTAACAGAGGATTGTAGAGTAGCAAATGTAACACCAATATTTAACAAGGGCTCCAGAAGTGTTCATTGAAACTACAGACCAGTGAGCCTGATGTCGGTGCCAAGAAAATTGGTGGATATAGTTGTTAAGAACAGAATTACTGAGCATATTGATAAACATGGCTTAATGGGGAACAGTCAACATGGATTTAAGAAAGGGAAGTCATGCTTCACGAATCTATTGGAATTTTTTTGACGGTATAAATAAGCATGTGGATAAGGGTGCACCAGTTGATATAGTGTATCTGGACTCTCAGATGGCATTTACTAAGGTCCCTCATGAGAGACACTTGAGGAAATTAACGAGTCATGAGGTTAGAGGCAGTATCTTATTGTGGATCGGCAACTGGTTATAAGATAGGAAGCAAAGAGCAGGACTAAATGGTCAATTTTCACAGTGAAGAGAAGTAACTAGTGGAATGTCCCAGGGATCTGTACTGGGACAGGTGTTGTTTAATATATTCATTAATGATCTAAAGAAGGGAGTAAAGACTGAGATGATCAAATTTGCAGATGACACAAAATTATTCAAGGTAGTTAAAACTGAAATGGACTGTGAGGAATTGTAGGAGGATCTTGCAAGACTAGGTGACTGGGCATCCAAATGGCAGATGAAATTTAATGTGGACAAGTACAAACCTCATACCCCCTCAGCAGAGGGCCTATGGCATGCATGCAAACTCTGAGGCAGCACATGTGGTGGTGCACGCGGCACTGCACACAGGGCATGGGATCAGCCCCATTGTGGACAATACATTGAAATCCTCAGCTCAGTATGCAGCAGTGGTCAAAAAAGCAAACAGAATGTTAGGAATCATCTGGGAAGGTATAAAGAATAAATCTGAAAATATGCCTCTATATAGATCTATGGTGCGAACACACCTGGAGTATTGTGTGCAGTTCTGGTTGCCTCATCTTAAAAAAGAGATAGTAGAACTAGAAAAGGTACAGAGAAGGGCAACAAAAATTATCAAGAGTATGGAACAACTCCTGTATGAAGAGATGCTTGATAGGTTGGGGTTCTTCAGCTTGAATAAGAGACGACTGATGAGAGGGGATATGATAGAAGGTTATAAAATGAGTGGTGTGGAACACATAAATATGGAGGGAAAGGTTAAATATTTACCCTGTTTAAAAGTACTAGAACAAGGAGACACTCCATGAAATTAACTGGCAGCAGATCTAAAACAAATAAGAGAAAGTATTTTTTTCACTCAGCGCACAATTAACTTGTGGAATTTACTGCCAGAGGAAGTGGTCAAGGCTGGTAGTGTAGCTAGTTTTAAAAAGGGATTGGATAAGTTCTTGGTGAGTAGGTCCATTCATGACTATTAGCCACGTAGGTTTGGGGGATGTAACCTCTTACTCTTGGGGGCTGGAACAACAGGGAATGGATTTTCCATTGTGACCTGTTGGGTACTTCTCTCATTGTTCTGACCCTGTATGGCAGTACTTATGTTCTTATGAAAGGCCCATTAATGGCTATTAGCCAAGTAGATTGAGAAACATAAACCTCTGACTATCGGGAGCTGGGAGTGAATGGCAGGGAATGGATCACTTCATTATGACCTGATGGGTACTTCTCCAAAGTGACCGAGAGCCACCATCAGAGACAGGATGCTGTGCTTGATGGACTATTGGTCTGAGTCAATAAGGCACTAATTATGTGTCTGAGAAAAACACCTTCAAACAAATATAAGTAAACTCTGTGTGGGGGAAGTTGAATATGTGAAGAGGGGGAGAGAATACCTGTCAGTTTTTGTGTTTCCAACTCGGTTCTCTCTTCTTGCATAGAAAACAGAAGTGTCCAATGCCAGTTTAGGTTTTGTCTGTACAACAAATGTAACCTGAAATCCTCAGATTAGGTACTCCAAAACAGTCAACCTTGACTAGGAGACTCAGTAGGACTAATATGAATTACAGGATGGGATGGCCTCTACCCATCACCATTGCACCCTTTCCACATTTTATCTGGCAAATTTGTCATCAGTGTTAATCCTAGTAGCATTACCACACCTTTGTATACTCTTATGGCCCCATTACTGTGATACTTGGACACCTCAAAACCCTTGAATATTGTTGCAATACTAGTATCTTCATTTTTCAGATGGCTAACTGAGACACAAAGATGAAGTGGTTTGCTTAAAGAGACATAGGACGTCCGAGGAACTTAACTTTTGCCTCCAGTATCACAGACTATGCCGCTTACCCAGAACCATCCTTATTCTCCTGTGACTGTAAAATAGTTTTTGGTATAGGTAGGATGGCCATGGCCACTGGGATTCAGGGAAGAATAATAGGAGAGGGTTTATCCAATAATTTGTGAGCCACAATTAAAGCTTTGCATTTATTACAGCAAGATTTGAGTTGAGAGTCAGGCCATTTTTATCTCTCCCTCAAACCAGTTCTCCTTCTCCTGTTCATTTATAAAAACAAAGCCAACTTGTTGTATGGGCTTATCAAGATGAAACAACAATGTATCATTAGAAATGGAGAGAGAGTAAGTTACCTTAGTCGAAATCGAAATTGATTGAACAATTTGTATTCTAGATCTCATGCATTAAAGCTCCCAGAAAAATACTAGATGCATGTTAAGTGCAGGTTTTCTGCAGTTACAGAAAACCCTTTCAAGGCTGCAGCTAACAAAAAATAACAAAAGGACTGGTATGAAGTATTTTACCTAGAACTGAAATGAGTAGTGAATTTATTACCTGTAATAACTGAAATTTCAGGTTGCCCTTTGAGTACCCGACCCCATCTCTTCAATGAAAACAAGTACTTGCCTACCTCTTATGGACTTAATATAGGGAAAGAGAGAGTGTGTGTATGCTCACTAATTTGATAAGTCAGCTGTTAGAAGGGGGCTTGGGCAAGCAGAGAGCAGGACAAGACCTAGGACCATTTGCACAATGAACTGTCCCAAAGCAGAGTAGCTGAGTCACACTATAAGGACCTTTTCAAGGTGCTAACTGTAAGGCTGAAACATGATCTCAATATTCTCAAGAATCTCGTTGAAAGATTTTCACAACTGAGAACAAATTGAGTATCGGCCATTCTCGACGCCATTCTCAATGAGATTCTCAAGAACGTTTTTTTAAAAACCTGTGCATGTGCAAATGGCCACATCAGGTCCCTTGTACATCAGGAGGACCTGTGCTGATGCTGCAGTGGAAGCGGACACTTAGGTACAACTGTGTTGATGGCATCAGTTAACATGCCATTCCATAGTTTGACCAGGACATCAACAGAGAAGCCATCAACATCAGTCGGTATAATTACCCCAAAGAATTATCCCCCAGAGAATTCTAGAATCCAATTGGCTCCAGTAGTCTTTGAGGGAGGTCTACCACCCTGGTGGAGGTACAGGATAGGAGGGACCTGGGCCCAAAGAAGGTAATGATCTGAACATGACAATGGCATCTTTGTGACAACCCCAATAATCAGAGCCCCATTTTGCAGGCCAGTACAAAACATCAAGTCTAGGGAATCTGTTAAGATAGAGGCTCACATAAGGCAGGCTGGTGAGGGGAGCTGTCCTTGGTTCTAGAAGGCAAAGCAAAAGGAGGTGGATATAACCTTGGGACATGGCTAATTCCCCTTAAATAGAGTAGATGCAGAGGAGGCAGCTTTGAGATAGCATCACCTGGGGTGAAGTCTTATTATCACACACATTTTATATTTTCACTCAACCTACAATTAAGTTATGGAATTTGTTGCCAGAAAATGTGATCAAAGCCAGTAGTATAGCTAGATTTAAAAAAGGGTTGGACAAGTTTCTGGAGGATAGGTCTATTAGCAGTTGTTAGCCAGGTAGGTTTGGGGAATGTAACCTCTTATTGTCAGGAGCTGGGAGTGAACAACAGAGAATGGATTGCTCACTGTGGCCTATTGGGTACTTCTTTCAAGCAACCGAGACTGGCCACTGTCGGGAGACAGGTGCTGGGCTCAGTGAACCATTGGTCTGACACAGTATGGCACTTCTTATGTTCTTATGTACAACCCTTAAAAGTTCCAGTTTGTAAGCATGTATGGTAAAGAAAGATGTGCTATGAAGGATAAGCATTTGGTCTTTATTTTCTGGTACTAGTAGCTAAGGTTATTTTATATCCTGATAAGCCAGGTTCTGTGTAACTGTCAGATCTGAGAGCTGAATCCAGTCATTTGAATGGAATACACACACAAATAATGCAAATTAATACACTTGTATTAAATCTCCAAATGTACATTGTCTGGAGCTCAAATCCCTCAACAAACTCAGTGTCAGAAGAATTCAATGGACATGAATCTCATCCTACATATGCCAGTTTTGTATGCCTCAGCTTGATATAAATGATTTTTTTCCTGTTTTAGACCTGCAGGATAAGTTCATGTCATTAATAAGAGCAGCCATCGCAGAAAGCAAACTCAGCTTGCAAAACAAACTGCTCTGACACCACCCGTACGTTTCAAAGCTCTCTGCAATGCAGCAGATAAGAATAACAAACTGGAGACAAGAAGATGAGTAAGATACACATTACAAATTCGTCAGGGCCAGAAGCATCTTCATGCTGCCATGCAGGACCCTATGCTAGGAGGGGGAGCACAAGGGCCTCTGAGTACACCATCCCCTCACTAGGAGGAGTCCCAACAGGCTTTTTGTAGAATGCCTTGCAATTCATAAGAATGCCTCTGGCAAGACCCTGAATATATCAGACTATTCTACAGGTCATGTCTCTTACACTTCTCTTATCTACAGATCAGTGGTGACAACCACCCCTGGTCCTGTTGCTAGCACCACTATCTGTTGAAGAAGGTGTTAAAGGTGAAGTTAAATGTGTGCATCTGCTTTTCTTGGGAAACTTTAATTCCCCCCCCCCCCTCCTTCAACACCAGAGTAAAGTGCAGCCTGAAGCTAGAAAGCAGCTCTTATCCTTCTGCTGACTCTGCTCTTTGGGGAAAGTTGTGGGGTCTCAGTGCAACAGCTCAGAGGCAAGTAACTTCGACTGGATCCTTGCCAGCACACTGCTTTGAATCTCTCTCATCCACTGCCTACCCCAAAAGAGGCAAATCGGGAGGTTTTTCACTTCACAATCAACCTGCATTTATTGAGAATAAATAGACCAGGCACACAAAAGGCATGGACAGTCTTAGGGAATCAACAATAACTTAACTGGCATACTTGAATAAATGGGTATGCAAATATCTGCTTTGGTTGCATATGTCACTCAAATATTCGGAGGCAGGGAAATAGGTAGCGGTGTACAGCAGGTACATCATTCATTTGCGTTTTAGTTTTTGTTTCCAAAAACCTGTACGTTTTCAGGGGTTTCATAAAGGACTTTACTATTTTCATTTATTTTTTTCATTTTATTAACATTTTTTAAAAATTCACTGTGCATGTGCAAATGGCTGCCTTCACCATTTTGGAAAAGGGCATGCATGCACAGCCATTTTACGCATGCACAGTGATTTTTAAATTTATTTTATTTTCAATAGAATAAACTGGAAAAATAAAATGAAAATGAAAATGAATTAAATCAAATGAATTACAAGTTTGTGCACCCCTAGGCATAGGTAGTTTGGAATGTGCACTGATGAAACAGATGGAATGGGCCCCCCTGTCTCCCTCTTCCAGCAAGAGGGGATATTGCTGTATTAGGTGGTATCGCCTCCCCTTCCCCAGGCTCAGGGCCCCAGTCCAGCTCTGCTACCTGCCCCTATTAAACCTTCACCCTTTCCAAAGGACTATTTGAAAATGGAAATAATAAATTTACTATTCATTTAAGCTCTGCCTCTTACTCTGTATAGTAAGAGTTATCTAATCTGGATCCTTCCTTATTCTGGACATGTCTTATGTCCTCGCTACTCACAAACACATTGTATTATTTGGAAAGTAGAGCCTCCCCCTTACCTGGTTACCTCTCTGATCCAAATAACAAGTGTGACCGCTGGGATGTCTGGAGAAGGACCTGGTTCTGCTGTATTATGCCATATGTATGGTTGCACAGACCTGCCTGTGCCTTAGTGTTGTCTATTCACTTATAAATGCAGTGGGGATGGTAAACACGCTGTTAGTTCTCCATTTATCAGGCCAGACAGTGTCATAATGCAGCATTCAAATCAAGTCAATGAAACCCTTCTGGGGAGGAAAGATGGAGAGAAAATGACAGGCATAGAGAGAAAAGCATGGCAAAGCTGATAAAGATTAACAATATACTACATTGCAAATAATGATATTTTAGTTTTTACCTTTCATCCTGAATGATTGTAAAGCACGTTAGCAACCATAAATACATAATATCTACCCTGCTGTCAGATAGTTAGATCAGACAGAATAATAGATATACAAATGAACTGGCACAAATCTCTGCATGTTACACCTGCCCTCTATTGAATGGCAACAGAACTGCTATGCTTGGTTTCATAGGCTACACACAACTAAGAACTAATGGTGAGTCTTTTTTAGATCTAACAACAGGAGTTTATTTATCAAGAGGAACCAATTGAGAGCACTTTCAGACACCACAATTTTAAAGCCCACTAAAAAACCCGCAGAAGTCCATGATGTATTACTCTGATGGTCTGTCAAGGCGATTTCTTGGATCACCGTGGATTTACCATACGTGGGGGTTGGAGTAGATGGCCCTTGAATTCATTGATAACTGTACAATTTTACGACTCATTGTTAGAAGCATTCATAGATCACAAATAAGCAGTCCAGTGTGGTAGTTCACTACAGATTTTCCAAAGCTTTATGACAGGCATTGGCATTTCAAACCATCACAACCACCCTGGATTGCATCATTGTTGCTAACCTGAATTAGCATGCACAATGGCCACTGTGCAGACCTAAGTGCTCACAGTTTTATTATAATGATCAAGTTGTTTTCTCTTCCAACATTACAGCACCTTTTGGTGGCTGATAGCTTGAATCGTTCTTTTACAATGGGAGTATTACAAGCCAATAATTTTAATAGGTCAAATAATTTAATTTTATCAAGCAGAAAGCTCAAGAGATGAGTAATAGGATACACTGTACTTCTGACACAAGATCTACACCACCGAGTTGAGTCTGTCCTAAGTAGTCTGTTTCCTGGTTTGTGACAAAAGTGAATTCAATACTAGTGAATCCAGCCTGCAGAATAGAGCATCCCAAAGCACATGATACCAAATCCATACACTTGCAGCATACGATAGCATGAGTGAGGAAACTGAGGCCCATGGGACAAATCCATCCCATGGCTGGACTTTATTTGGCCTCTTTCTCATTCGTGGATCTGGCCCATGGATGCAATTCCTGCCCTCAAGCACTGAAAGAGGAGCTCATCTGAAAAGAGCAGAGTTGAGGTCATGACCTCAAGGATAGAGGATGGATCAATGGCATAGATCCAAGATCTGGACCTCTTCTTCCTTTCTCATCCTCAGAACAGTTCTTAAATGCCCCCTTCCCCAACTCCTATGCAGCCCATGAAGCTTGTACTAACTTTCAAAGTGGTTCACAAGAGAGAAAGGTTTCCACAACCCTATAGGATAACAGAAGATAGTAGGGACTCCCTGCTTTTTGCACATAAGTCACTGTCCCTGAAAGCAAGAGACACTTCCTTACATGATACTACCATTATGGCTCCCTGCTACTAAAAGTCTGAAAATCTGAGCAGATCATAATCCATCCAGGAGCGGCAGTGGTGTACACACCTGAACACATTCTTTAGCTAGGTCTAGGCGGATTTACACTGGTTCCTCTCAGGATTTGGCTGTTTAACTGAGCCCCTTCACACTGCTGGAGTCCTCATGGGAACAAACTTCATCATATAATGATCTGTAGTCTAGATGGCAGAATTTGAGCCTAGGACAGCCATGGTTATACCTATAGATCTCTATCACTTGATCCGAAAGGGTTCTTTACCTGGGAGAAGGGACAGGGAAGTAGAGGTGTGTACCAGGGACCCATGTCATTTTTCGTTTTCATTTTTTAATTTTTGTTATTTCAATCTTTCGTTTTCATAAATACCAACATTTCATTTTTGGTTTCGTTTTCAATTTCCTTTGGTTTCAATGGAAAACACATTTTGGACTGTAGCTTTTTTGTTTTTCAATATAGTTCAATGACTCTTGGAGGGAATGTACTCTTGGAGGGAATACCAAATTACAGAAAGTCTGGTTAAAGGAATCTGATTTTATAAGAAGTTGAATTGTGTTATTTTGTAAAACTCTGCATATACATGTATGGCTGTAACTTCTTTGTCTCCCATCTAATATGGCTGAAACTTGGCAAGTTTATACCTTCCCCATGTTTACTATCTATGCCAACTTTCAGAAGGCTTGGATAAAGGGTCCTTGTGGTATAAGCAATTAACTTATACATGTATGTCTTATTGTAACATCCTTGTAATCCAACCAGTGTACATGAAATTTGGCAGGGTTGTATCTCACACCTTCAGGATCGTCTCTGCCAAATATCCAAAAGATGTAATAAAGGGTCCCAATTTTATAAGCCTCCACAGCATATGCAGCGAAGGGGCCTATGCCAGGGATTCTCTTACGTGTCACTGTGGTATAAGATCTGTTTGTGATGTCAATTGGCCTACATAAATTTCAACCAAATATCTGCATTCTGTGCTGTGAGCATCCCAACCTCTCTCCCCCACTTGTTACTGGAAAGTCAAAAGCTATGTTATTCTCTGTAAAGCATCAGGTACATTGCTGGTGCTATATAAATGCTAATAATAATAATAATAATAATAATAATAATAATAAATTAAATCTGTTTAGGAAAAAACCAATAGAAATCCTCTTATGTCCTCTGTCACAGTGCTGCAGGATGGGATTGTGATGATAATTGGCCAGCCTGGATGTGTAAACCATGTCTCCTGATTTCTGGGATGCTATCCCTAAAGTCCCAGTTACTGTCTCTTATACACATCTAGATGTGTATAAGAGACAGCAACTGACGTTATGAGGCCATTCCCCACCACAGGGTATTGACTGTGGTTGAGCGTGGTCTCATAATATCTGAAAATAGCCTGTGTCTGTCAGTCTGTTGGGTTGCTGCTCATCCTCCCTCCTACAGCCTCCCTCCCCATGTCAAGCCCAGTGCCAGCCTCTCACTGGCACTGCATGTGCTGCTATTTATCTGAGCAATGGTCTTCAAGGGGACAACTTCAATTACTTATAAAATTGAGTCCCTTTATCAAATTGTCCTATAGTTTGTCAGAGATGACAGGGAAGGTGTGGGATATATTTCTGCCAAATGACTTGTAAACAGGATGGAATATAAAAATATTACAGTCAGAAATGCATTATCAGGTTAATGTCTTATAACATCAGGAATCGTTATCCAATCTTTCTGAATCTTGGCAAAATTATTAATCTTGGGGAGGGACATAAACTTCCCAGTTGTCATGCAAATTGAGCAGTAGATAAAGAAGTTGTATCCAGGAATGTGTATGGAGCTTTTCTTAAATTACACAGTTCAGTTGCTTATAAAATCGGTTCCCTTAAGCCAATCATTTCAAAATTTGGTACACATAGTGCCTTTTGATGGTTGTACAATATCCACAAGTGTAATCAGAATTGAACAAGAAAGAAAAAGTTATAGCCAGAAATACATTTTCAGTATTTTCACATTATCTCAAAACCAAAAATTCATTTTTGTTTTTGTTTTCATTATAATTATTTGTAATTTTTGTTTTTACAATAACAAGGAAATTTCCTACAGGGAAGTATCGTTCACTTCTATCAGGAAGTGGCACAACACTCAGGAAAGAGTGGGTTATAGTGACAATGGGTGATTTCAGACGTTACGCAGTCCGATTCACCACAGTGGATTCCCGGCAGGGGTGAGCCGAACAACAAAACACCCAGAAAGCACTGGGTCAGCCCGTCACGGCTGCTGCTGCTGCTACTGCTGCTATCCCTCCACCGCCTCCAGGTGCAGCAAGATCGCCTCCTGCCCCACCCGTGCCTCTACCGCTGCCTCCTCCACCTCCTCCTCCTCCCTTGCTCTCTCGTCCTCCACTCTCCTCTCCCTTCCACCTCGCTCCATCCTACCCCATCCCTCTGCTGCTGTGTGCCCTTTAAATCTCCCTCCACTGCTTGTGTTGTTGCTGGTTGCCTGACAGTGACGCTGCATGCTTTTTCCCCAGCTGGGAATCATTTCCTTTGATTCCGGCTGGTGGTTGCCGACCAGACGTTACTTTTTGTTGGTTCCCGTTGGGAATCTCTTTGACCACGCTTTTGGAGATGGTCCAGCAGGGAGTTCCGGAAGTGTGGTTGATTTTGACCCCATGTGGGTATTGACTGTGGTGAACATCTGGCGGCCGCTGAACAGACATTCAGGGCACTTTGGCCCTGCCGCGGGATTGACCATGGTTCACTGTGGTTGAGCGTGATCTCGTAACGTCTGAAAATACCCAATGTCATTTTTTACCCTCTTCGCTTCTTGCCTATCCAGATATACCACAATAACAGTCTCTATCATTACATTTCAGGTAATCACCCTTCTTTGGAATCAGAACATGCTGAGTTTTGAAAACTAAATGTAATGATGGACCAAACTTTAGAAAAGACCCAGACTTTATATGAACCTTTGGTTTATGTCATGATAAGAACTCCACCCAACCTAAATTACAGCACACAGTCTCAACAAAGTGGCAGGGGATGGAATAAGTCATGGAGGCCAAACTCACATCTTATCTCTAGAGATGGGATCTCCATTTTACATCTGAGGTACACTGAATAGCAGTGTATTATGCACTTTTGCAGTTTGTACTGTACTTCCAAGTTGGATAAACACTCTTCAGGGCTATCAATCCAGCACTTCTTAAAAGCAATCAACTTAAAAAAATTAAGTACAAAAACCTGTAAAATGCACTTTCAAAATAAAAAAACCCTGATATCCATAGTAGGACTGGGGATAGTACATAGAAAGGCAACAAAGAAGATTAACAGCATGAAATGTAGAGAGCCTAAAAAAAGACAAATGAGATGACAAAGGAAGTATGAGAGAGGTCTATAAAATTGTGAATAGTTCAGAGAAGGGAATTAAATACCCTTTATTGTTTATATATATATATATATATATATAGCACCAGAAAAATGTGTGGTGCTGACAACGTTCTCTCCTGTGCAGAGAAGTAACACTAATTCTCTGCACCATTTAAATTCCATATGACCTCTCTTTTGAGAGAGGACATAGGCACGCCTTTGCATAGGGACAAAATCCACCCCCAGCATGTAAGGGTGTTTTGAGTTTAGGAAAAGAGAATGTGTTTAAATTCCTCTAATCTTCCAAATCTAGATAAGTCCTAAATGGGGATCCATGGTAGCCAGGGGAGGGAATGAAACAAAAGGGATTTTGATGGGAGATCTGATGCCACATACAAAAGCCTTTCCTTCCCCTCGTCCGTAGGCCAAAATCAGACTGGCTGCCTAAGAGGAGTTGCTCATAAATTACTGTGGCTAGCTCGGTACTTCTAACCTTATTAGAGATAGTTAATATTACTCTCCTCTGTGGATTGGTTGTTTTCGTAAAGCTCCTGCTAATCGTGAATCTGACAGCCTGGCTGGCCTCCGCCCCTGACTTTTTGACATGGGTCCATATCTTTCTTAATCATTAAAAGAGACTGTGTATAATGATCCTGGCAGAGAACAAGCAACAAACAAGGCCACAAGGAATCATCAGGCTCCCTCGTATATGAAGGGAAAACTAGAGACTGCCAATGAGGAATGATCGTCCGTCCTGGGTCCCCACCAGACTTGAATGACGAGGGACATTTCTGAGTCTCTTGTGGAGAAGAGAGTTTCATGTCTCCAAATGGATGTGGTCCAACAGGATTTCCCCCTCCCCTTATCTAAAGTTTCAACAAAATAAAAAAGAGCATCTCCTAAGAGCAATAAATACGGAGTGCTATTGAAGTAAGCAGGGTGCATCAAGGTTATTGCAACAACAAAACAAGTTCTATAAAACACCACCAGAGTGCTGGGCTTCTTTGCAAACCGATAAATCAGTCCACATAAGTGAAAGCGATTACATTTGCAGTACAGCTTCATAGATTGCCTGGCACCATAATTTGAGAATTTTTACTGCTAGTTTAGTTTAGTGCTTAGCTGTAAATCCTGCTTAAATAATCCTGGAAGGATTTGCTTCAAACATCAAAAAGACAAAGAATTCCAGGCCAAGAGAACTTCAGTGCAACAGGGTCACAAGTCTCATGAATTATGCCTCAGCTGCCTCCTGTATTAAGCCAGCCAGGTATCGCTTAGCCGCTGGTTTCATGCAGATTTACTGGGAGGTTTGCAAGCCCAACAAGTGAATAAATAGTTTAAATGCTGATTAATTACCACAAGTGTATTTATTGACTCTGTAGCAGTCATGTAGCAGTTGGTGGTGTTTTCAAGGTTTATTTAAAGAAATCAAAAGAAATTGATTTTATTTATTGAAAAGAAAAATAATCCTTACTACAGACAATTTACTGCAGGTGCTATGCAGCAATTAGCATATTTGGGTAGAGTTATCTGCTTCCTCTCTGAGACTGGAGGGGGACTAGCATGAAGAGATTCATAACAGCCTATTATAGTTAAAGAACCAGATATTCTGTTTACATTAACACAGCCAGAAAGCACAGACGTGCTTGAATATTGTTTCCTTAATCTCAGTTTCATCAATGCTAAAGAAAACCCCTTCGTGATTTGCCAGGAAAAACAAATAAAAAAACAAACAAACAGAAGAAAAAATAATCATCCTTCTCTTCACTGTTTCTGAGAATAATGGCAATAAGATGACAGATAGACAGACGGGAACCAGAACCAAAAGACATAGTAAAACTAGAAAAGGTACAGAGAAGGGAAACAAAAATGATCAGGGGTATGGAATGGCTCCCCTATGAAGAGAGGCTGGATAGGCTAGGGCTCCTCATCTTGGAGAAGAGATGACTGAGATGGGATATGAGTGGTGTGGCACACGTAAATAGGGAGCGGTTCTTTACACTCTAGGAATTAGATTAGATCTAATCTAATTATTTAGATTTGATAAGATTAGATTATTGCCCTGGATATGCTTGGAGTTGCTCCACGTCATGCTCCACATTTCCCATGATGACACCATGTGGAGTGCTCTCGGGGAGAACATCAGGTGGCCCCCACGACACATGAGAAAGTGAATTCAGGGCAAAAACAGGCCAATACTTTGTGTGTTAACAGCCAGAATCTCCAGGCTCAGGTAGGGAGGAGGCAATTTTTCTGAGTTGAGGACCAGAATGGGTGATGAGGCTACATTGGAAAGAAGGTAGAGCAATTAATCTTTTGTGCTTCTTTACTCACATGGTCATGCTCTCTGTATAGTGCTGTGAGATCACAATGTTCCAAAGACAACATAGCCACATCAGAAATGGGAGAGACATTTGGCATGATCCCACTCGTTTCCAGGTCAAGGAGTCTGGAAAGGGTGAAAATCCTAGTGGTTCCTACACCCATACAAATTGCTCTGCATGCTGACCACTGTGTCCAAGCAGAGTTTCATTGACAGGATATCTGTAGAGTTGAAAGGAGTACTTTCCCAATTGGAAACTCTGTCCAATTTGAAAGTTTCGAACCAAAACGAACAAAGCGAGTATCAGAGGATCTCCACCTATAGTTCATTTGAATGTTAGAATGATCTTCCATGTCTTTCCATCAATCAGTTTCAATCATTCCATTTAATTTGCTCCATTTGTTTCTTTCACTTGCAAGGTAGTGATTGTATTGGTCAAACTCATACACATTTTCTGATTGGTTGCCCCGACTACAGGAAAAGAAAAGGAAGACATAGTGATGCTATTTGGGTTACAAGTACACAAACATGTCAGAAACAAATTAACTGAAGGTGATAGAAACAAATGAACTGGACCAACCAAATATAATGGAAAAAAAAAAAATGTCAAAGACTTGGCCACTCAGACAAAATGACAAATCTTGTTCAAATTGACTATAGCCAGTGCAAAACCAAATCCACTAGCAATTTTTCTGCTACCCAGTTCAGCTCTACTGTATATGCTAAACAACTTTCCAATGAGAAGGTTATGCATAGATTCAAATATCTAACCATGCTGGGAAATTTTGGCCTATGCGCATAAGGATGCGAGAGACATATAGAAAGAAACACTTCATTTGCACCCAATTTCTTGATTTTCGATGGTATTTAGGTGCTTGAGTGCCATTTATGCCTCTGAAAATGTATTGTAGAATTATGAACTCCACCATGTGTTCATCAGAGGCAACCTGACAGCAATTACATTTACACAGAAAACAGATGCTGTCTTTGTTTTCCTGAAACTGCTTGACTTCACTCAGAGCATGATCAAACAGTTTAGCGTTGGCACCACTGCTTAGCATCAACACAAGTCCCACCAAAATGAAAGGGACTCGTGCCAATATTAAAGGCTAGCATTGGCACTAAACAGCTAGAGGACTGCAATTCAATGAGAAATTTCACGTCTACTGAACTCCATGGTCAAACTCGCCTGGCCTCAACGGAGTCAGATTTTGACCCTTAATCTATATTCATCTGAGTCGGTGACGAATAGGAAAAGGTAAGAGTGTGTGTGAAGCTATGGGTAATCATTATCCCAGAGCTCAAGATTTTGTACTGGATTAACAACAAGGAAGATAACACATGATTTCCAGTCAGCATTTCCTATTTTCCTGGGTATTGCTCCATTTCCTTTATTACTTTACTTTACTTTACTTTATTTATTTTTACCTTGCCCTTCCTGAATTGCTTAGGGCAGATTACAAACATAAAACATGAAACAGCAAAAAAACCTCAACCTCCACAACAACCTTTTCCATCACCCCCTCCGCCAGTTATATCTGGTGTGGAGGCTGCGTCCGTTTGTCTCCGACCAGGACCTGGCCTCCCTCATCCATTCCTTCATCACCTCGAGGCTGGACTACTGCAATGTGCTCTACGTGGGACTGCCCTTGTTCCTGGTTCGGAGGCTGCAGCTAGTGCAGAATGCAGCAGCCTGCCTCCTGTTGGGAACGGGCCGTCGGGAGCATATAACACCTGTGCTCTGGACTCTGCACTGGCTGCCGATAGTGTGCCGAGTCAGGTTCAAGGTATTGGTGTTAATATACAAGGCCCTTCACGGTCTGGGCCCCTCATACCTCAGAGACCACCTTGCCCTCCGCGCCCCAGAGCAGCCCCTTCAGTCCACCGGGGGTGCCTTCTTGGAGGTCCCCCGTGTTAAGCAGGGGGTCACAATGGAGAGGGCATTCTCGGTGGCCGGGCCGCACCTCTGGAATTCCCTCCCGGAAGCTCACCTGGCCCCAAGCCATTTGACATTTCGGCGAATCTGTAAGACCTGGCTGTTCACCCAGACCTTTGGGGAGGGGGGTGGGTTGGTGGAGGGTGTGTTTTATCATCCCCCACCCTTATTTATTTATTATCCCAGCCAGTTTTATTGTAGTGTTTTTATGGATTGGTTTTATTATTATATTTTTTATAAATTTATAAATTGTTTATAATTAACTTGTTAGCTGCCCCGAGCTGTTCACAGGAGGGGTGGGATACAAATTGAATAAATAAATAAAATAAATAAACTTCACCCCAAATCTACCCCACCTTTACCCCAAAACCCTCTATCAACCCTCAATCCCACCCCAAACATCCCAACAAGCCCCTATACACCCCCCCACACCCTGTAAAATGCTTTCTTTTAAACAAAGAAGGTTTGCACTGCCTCTGGAAGATGCTCAGGCTCAGATGAATCTCCGGCAGAAAAGAGTTCCACAAAACTGAGGCAAGGACAGCGACTGAGAATGCCCATTTGCACACCCCTGTGTATGGACAATAGTAGCACATGGAACCTGCAAGAGGGCACTCCTGGCTGACTGCAGGGGTTGCAAAAATTACAATGGGGCATGGAAGGAGAGACGGTCCTTCATATATGTGGGGCCCAGGCCATTTAGGGCTTTAACGATCAACACCAGTACCTTGAATTGTGCCCAAACGACTATAGGCAGCCAATGCAGACTTCAGAGCACTGGTGTAATATGTTCTCTGTGACTCATTCATCAAGGGCAGCCCAATACAGGGCTCATTGCAGTAATCTAGCCTTGAGATGATGAAAGCATCAATGACAATGGCCAGATACAAGACAGAAAAAAAAGGCCACAGCTTCCTCACCAGTTGGAGTTGGTGAAAAAGATCTCCTGGCCACCATCGCAACCTGAAGATCCAGGTGCCGCAAAGGATCCAGAAGCACTCTAAAGCTGTGAACCTGATTGACCAGAGGAGGCATGCCTCTATCAATAACAGAAGTTCCAATCCTCTCCAAGTCACAAACCTGGCCAACCATAACCACTTCAGTATTGTCACGATTCAACTTCAATTGGCTAGCCCTCATCCAGTCCATGACTGCAGCCAGGCATTTGGTAAGCACTAATGATAGTAGGATCTGGGTTGGATGAAAAGGAGAAGAAGACCTGGGTGTCATCAGAATATTGATGACACATCAACCCAAACCTCTGAATGATCTTGCCCAGCTGCCTCAAATACACAAATATCTTCTTTGGTTCCATTTATGATTCCACAATACTTGTATTCACTCACATATTTGTATACTCATGCAATCTACAAATAAATGGGGTTAGAGAGTGGCCCCACATAGATATAATTAATATAGATCATCCTAAATTCACACTCTGGAAGTATCTGTGCTTTGTTCTTGGAAATCAGTTAATTCCATTGACATGCTGTTTCAGCAGATTCACTTAGATTAACAAGCCAAACTCCACCAAGACTGCTCCTAAGCAAGAATGATCTGTGGGGGAGGCATGGAGTTGAATCTTCTTCATAAGCATGCAAGGCGGTGGTGGTGGTATCACAATTCTATAATGGTCTTCGCTCAGGCAGCTGATATTCACCCTTCCTCTTCCAACACAAAAATCAAAGATGAGCCCCAAATCAGTTCCATGTAAACGTTTGTGTGATCCACAATTTTGCTCACTCTTCACTTTTTAATTTTATTTATTTATTTTATTTTAAAAAAATCCTTACCCCACCCATCCTGCCATAGGCAGCTCTGGGCAGGTCACAACGCAAAGAGGAATAGGGGAAAGGGGGGAGGAGCTGGATGAATGCAGTTTACAATTAATTGAAATCTTTGCAAAGAGTTTTTTACTCTGTTCATGTCTTTGGCAACGTGGGTATAGCTAAGACCAACAAATTCCTCTTTGAAGTTGTGGAGTGTCAGGGAGAATCTAGCCATTTCAAGGGAGCTTTATTTAAAAAAATTAAAAAGCATTTTTTATTATTATTATTTTTAGAAAAAAAAAAAAAAAATCCCTTCATCGATCAGAGCTGGGCTTGAAAGGCTTGGGTCCAATAAAAAAAAGAAATAAAGAAAAGAAGAGAAAAAAGAAATGCTCTTCAACTGACAAGCCAGCATCTGAGAAACCATTAAATTCTTTCTAATGCCCTCACCAAGTTACAAGGGGACTGTTGATAAGAAGCAGATCAACTGCAAGTTCCAGGGACAACTCTTGAGGGAACTGAGGAAGGATTTGAATTCCTACAGGGTCTAATATTATCTTCAAAACTAAGAGGAATTAGTTTCCATTTGTCTTCCCCAAACAATTATTCTTAGTAGAAGAAAATCAGAAGTAATGGGACCATTTAAAGAGACACTGACAAAATGTCAGTGTCTCTTTAAATGGTCCCATTACTTCTGATTTTCTTCTACTAAGAATAATTGTTTGGGGAAGACAAATGGAAACTAATTCCTCTTAGTTTTGAAGATAATATTAGACCCTGTAGGAATTCAAATCCTTCCTCAGTTCTCTCAAGAGTTGTCAGTGTTGACAAAATGTCAGTGTCCAGAAATAGTCTTACTCAGGTTACTTGAGAATCTGAATCTTATGATTGGAAGGACTTTAAATACTTCACCATTGATACAGCCCAGTCATTTAATGTGTGTGCTTCACTCAATATTGGGTGATTTCAGACGTTACGGGGCCCTTTGGCCCCGTACCAAAATCACCCTATTAATTCCCCGCCGGGATCACCCCATCACGCCATATCAGATGTGCCGGGGGGATCCCGGTGGAGAATCTGGGAGGGGGCGGGGCCGCGTGGCGCAACGTGCGGCCGCACGGCCCCGCCCCCTCCACCCTCCCACCACCTGCCCTCCGGGGAGACGGGCGGGCGGCGGGGCCAATGCGGCCGCTGCGTCAGGCCGGATTCGCCATGGCCAGATGTTACTTTTTTTTTGTCCCCGCTGGGGATCTCTTTGACCACGCTTCCCGGGACATTCCCCCCACTAGCCCGGGAAGCGTGGTTCAAATTGACCCCATGTGCAGATTGAGCATGGTGAACATCTGGTGGCCGCCAAACAGATGTTCGAGACACATTGACCACAGGTGGGTATTCACCGTGGTTCACTGTGATCTCGTAATGTCTGAAAATACCCATAGTAAGCAAAATTTAAAGGGTCAGTTTCACTTTATGATCTCCTACGGTAGCAGAATGTTTCTTAGGGTTAAGTTGAAAAAATGCAATGGTGGAACTTTTTCTGAATATTAGGTTTTGTAATATTCATTTGTAGAAAAAGCTAAAAGTCTGAAACTCATGGACACTGTTGCTTTAAGATTATATATATATTAATTTTAAGTACTGCTGAGCACAACGGTGAAAGGGGAGTTGAGGGTGAATCACCTTAAAATGGGGGGAGGAAAGGGATGGCACAGATCATGAATCTATATCATGGGTCCATCCTATCCTGGACTGCATGTCCTCATCTCTGCTCCCTTGCCCCAAGCTCACTGTTTCACTGTTTAAGAGTAGGTATTGGGCATTGGATCAATGAGTCACATCCAATAATTTGAAAGGGGGGTAACTAAAAACAGCTCTGGGCTAGATAGTTCTCCACTAGAGATTTTCCACTCCTCGACTAGAGTATGACTGATCATAAGACTGCTTGGGCTTCTCCCTTGTGCTGCCATGTTTAAGATCTGCCATGTTAAGACCTTGGAGTAGAATTGGGGCTGTATGAACAACATATCCCTCAAGGTACAAGGGATCAAAGAAGGGGTGAAACCAGGCGATGACACCCACACCCACCCATCACGCACGCATGGAGCAACGGGAGCCAATGCCCAATATTCCATGCATGGAGATGGGTGGAGGTGGGTGAGGGTCCATGGGAACGCAACCCCTCACACCACCCACCCACTCACCGAAACACCCACCATGGCCTGTGTGAAAAGGACCACAGATGCCTGAATTGTAGGTCTTGTTCCTGTCCTCAAAATGTAACTCTTGGAAGCTTTGGGAGTTTTGAAACAATTTTTCCCAAGTCCGATTGCTCGTTCCAGTTAACAGGTGACATAGTTAACAGGGCAGATATTTACTGGAAATCTGACAGTTATATATATATGCCCTGTTAGCCATTTTCAGTTGTCATATGTTGTTGCATTGCCATTTTCTTGTCCGTTTCCTCACTACCAGCCTTTTCAGTTTGCCCCTAATTCCTTTCCTAAGATGCTGACTTCAAGTTCAGCCAGTTTCCCATTGAATGCCTGGTTCAAATCTTCTGGATGTAGCTTTGCTATTCATCAAGTTATACCTAAGGGCTGAATACCATGGTCAAAATAACTTTGCTACATTGGTTAACCAGTCACCATAAATGGTTGATTTTTTTTAAATCACCCAATAGTGGTATTTACTGGAATTTTGGTTAGCTGATTAACCACCTTAGTATGTGAATATGAATCAGCTTACCAATTAATTATCTCATGTTGCAGTTGTTTACTAACTGTGGTTACAGAATTTGTCATCCATTTCAGCTTTACTCTGAGTCCAGATGTATTCTTACATGTAGGACTACTCTAAGGGTTGTTATTCCAAAGCAATTCTTATTGAGTAACTGCCCCCTTCCCCATTGTTCTAACCAATAATTAGAACCAGGAAGTAACCCGATTTTTCCCTACTCCACATTTCATCCTTCACTGCTCATTTAGCAGGAGGTGGGTAACTACAGCAGGGGGCTGGACAAAACAAGCTATTATTATTATTATTATTATTATTATTATTATTATTATTATTAACAAACATTTATATAGCGCAAGCAGTGGTACCTGGCACTTTACAAAGTAATAAAATAGACACGGTCTCTAATAAAGAGACTATCACAGACAGCACTGACTGCAAACAAACCAAGAAAAGGGGTGCACAACAGAAGACTAACAGAGAAAGAACAAAGAGGACTGTTTGACTCAAAACTGTTTAGGCAATCATCTTCGGAGCAGAAATCTCCCTCCACAGATCAGCTTGCAGAGGTAATCCTCCTACACGTCTTTTCCCACTCAGATTGTATGAGCAAAAGTGAAGGTAAAGCAAGTTAACTGGTTGTTATCTGAGAGTAGCTGCTTGCATGACTAAAGTGTTAACACAAAGCAAGTAGCAGTGTTACCTCCATGTGAGTGGTCAAGGTCAGCCTCCTCCCTCAAATGATAGTTTTCTTCCTAACATTTAATGACCTTGAGTCTGCTTCATCAAGGTAAAACTACCACTTGCTTTTGTCTACACTGGGATTATACAGTGACACCATTCTCTCCAGTTAGCTATGTTGATGCAAAACAGCACAACTGTTTTCCTAGTGCAGGAATAACCATTAAAAGACAGTAGCCTTGCCTTCCCTCTCAGTGTAGCTGGAGAACTCTTTAAAAGATTTTATTTATTTATTTATTTAATAAATTTATATCCCGCCCCTCCTGCTATGCAGTCCGGGGCGGCTTACAACAATAAAATACAATAAAAACAGATTTAAAACACTCAATACTATAATATTACCATATAAAAATATTAAAACAAGGCTAGTTACAGTAAATAAAGAAATAATAAGTAAGGTGGGGGAGATAAAAACCCCTCACCCTACCCTCCCACCCTCCCCAAAGGCCTGGGCAAACAGCCAGGTTTTACAATTTCGCCGGAATGTCAACAGGCTAGGGGCCAGGCGAGCTTCCTCCAGAAGGGAGTTCCAAAGGCACGGCGCGGCCACCAAGAATGCCCTCTCCATTGTGGCCCCCCGCTTACCACGGGGGACCTTTCCAAGAAGGCATCCCCGGCAGACCAAAGGAGCCGCCCTGGGGCGCGGAGGGCGAGGCGGTCCCTGAGGTATGAGGGGCCCAGACCGTATAGGGCTTTATAGATCAACACCAACACCTTGAACCTGGCTCAGCACGCTATCGGCAATGCTATGTGTCCTGTATGGGAGTATGTTGAACAGTTTTGTCCAAAATGAATTATAAAATTAAATTGGGGACAATTTGATTGAAAATCTTTAACTTTTCCACTCAATTTGCAAAGAAAGATAAAGTGAATTAGAATCTCTCTCTCTCTCTCAAACACACACACACGCACACACACAATTAGTGCTTACTCTCTAGGAACAATCAACGCAGAGGCATGCAGCTGCTCTTTCGAGTCTCCTAATCATTCGTGACAGACAATGATGGAGAGTAACAGCCAAACAATAAAAGTCAGATGAATTAAATGAGCTGGATTCGCATATTACAAAATGAGGCTGTTAATATTGCTCCCATGAAGGAAGCGAACATTGCAAAGAGAGGTCATTCCCAGCGTCGACTTGGCAAATGGGATGGGATGATTTCACTTACAGAGGAAGGGAGGGCAGCTACTTTGAAAATTACAGCAGTAATTTTAAAGCTGAGTGGCAGTTAAAGGCTCCTTCTTCCCTTACAGAACATAATTGAAGCAATATCATCACCTCATTACCGGAGGATACCAAAAGAAATAGTCTTTAAAGAGCCACTGACACCACCTGGAGAACTTTGGAAAACATTCAATTTAGGAGCAAATTAAATTATTTATTCCATATTTTATAGGTCAAATGAGCTTTTACAAGGAAATGGTGTTCAGAAAGAGTAACCGCATCATGCAGCTTGAAGAGGTTGGAGTTCAGGAACTACTGGAATACAAACAAGGGTGCTGAGCACCCCTAGCCCCCATAGGTTTCAATTGGAGGCGAAAATGCACAGACCTACTGCACCAGAAGCAGTCACATGGGTCCAGGTAGGCACATTTGCAGGGAATCCATGTTCGCTGTGTTTTAATTGCTACGAACACAGGGAAAAGACAGTGAACATGGGTCCCTTCCCTGCATGTTTGTACCTTCCAGGGCCATCCAGCTAACTCCCAAAGTAGCTTTTACCCATTTCCCCAAACCTTATGCCCATGAGACCCCATTTTGAGACATATGTATAAACTCATAACACAAAAAGGCATGTAAAGTTTATCAAATATCATTTGGGATAAAAACCCCATTCATAGATGGCTCAAGCCCTGGTGGGATGAGAGTGTTCAGTGTGTTTTATTTTCATAGACTGCGGTGACTAAGCACTGTGAAAACAAGAACAGTTTGGTAGAAGAACACATGCATTGGACTGAGTGTTGGCCATGATCCTGTGGGAACATATGGACTGAAAGGGCATGGGCCCTTTTTACACAGGCAGCACCCATGCATGAACACCCAGAAATTTGGGTGATCTCATGCCTGGGTGCTGCCTGTGTAAATCCTGCGGGCGTGGGGTTCACACTCTCGTGCACACGCATCCCCATGCACGGAGGCACCGGCGAAAATGAAGGTGCCTCTGTGCGTGGCGTGTGGGGGTACATGGGGATACGTCGGGGTGCACCCATATGGCACACGTGCACTGCTCCCGCTACAGTGCGCACCCCCAACCTCACGCAGCCACGGACCATGTGAAAAGAGCCGAAGACTGTTTACAGGTAATTGCAGGCATCATGTTTCATATGGTAACAACTGGTGAAGCCATGGCAAAACAGCGTATGTAAATCAGCATATCCAGGTCTGATGAGAGGAAGGCAATGGGAGAGAGTGCAATTGTACCAGTCCCCGAGCTCAGGGGGTTCACAAAAACTACAAGCTAGAATCTTGGGAATAAAGGTTTGGTTTCATCAGACATTGGCCCTTTTTACACGAGATGACCCACTCATACCCACGCAGGTCTGCTGCATGGGCATGAGTGGGTGCCACCCGTGTGACTGCTGTGGTGGGTGGGTAGCTGTGCATGCGGACTCCCACGAAACATGCATGCCCACCCACCTCCACCCACGCATGGAGCAATTGGCCTAAACAACGATTGCTCCATGTGGGGGGATCGGTGTGCGCCCGTGTACACCACCCCATGCTGCCACATGCACACCCTTCCCCCCCTGCCCACAGACAGGGCCCATTTAAAAAGGGCCAATGGCTTGGACAGTTACTAGGTGATAGTAGAATGGAAGTTGCCCCCCTCCCCCCAGGGATCAGGATGGACTGGGGCCTCAAGTCTCTCTCAACAGACATGAGTAGGGTGGACTGATATGCAAATTTTAGAGGACACTTATGAGAAATACAGGCTGCAGGACTTCATTGGAGCCAATGCTGCCCTGTAACATGCATTTCTCATGTGTCCTCTAAAATTTGCATATTTAATCTGGCCTCCCTAGGCATGAGCATGCATATTTAATTATGATCATATCTAATTGAATCATATCTAAGCATGCGCTATCTACCTTGTGGTGAATCCATGGTAGAATCCTCCTTATATTTTCAGGAGTGACTACCATGGAATACTCAAGCAGTAACCATATGACCAAAGTGTTGGTATATGGTAAAACCAAATAAATTCATAGTAAAGCCCTGATCATGGCCAATTACGCATTGGAAATGAAGTTTAAAAGCACCAATAATGGATGGCGGTTATCTATATATCTATATTATGCAGTCATTCTTAAAAATTAAACATAAAAAAGAGAGAGTCATTGAATTGTAAATTTTGCATTTGTTACTAATTTGTCCAGTGCATATCTAAAAGTTCCCAGTGATGGGGCTTCCTCCAGCTTCTTCGGGAGACTAATCCCACAGCCTAATAAATCTCTGTCAGTAATTTTTTTCCCTGATGTGCAGCCTGAAGCTTAAAGGTTGGGTTTTTTTTTGTAAAATCAAGGCAGTGAGAAGTTGGACAACAGAAAAACATGTCTGATACCTCAGGAGAACTGTCTGCAAACAGAACTATGCCTCCAGGTTTTCTGGGCGGCATCGGCAGTTGTTTAAATAGTCCTGTTAATAAGAGGATTTGGAAGCATCTGCTCCTTGGGGCAGTTTGTGGATGATTTGCACCTGATTATGAGAGTTTAACAAGCCCCTGATCTTATGTGAAAATGCATCAAAAGAGATGCAGAGGTGACATGAAGTGCCCTGAGGAACGGAAAGTCACCAGAGACAATTTTTCTTTGCCTCCATCTGCTCAAGGTCAAGATGTGATAGCTGAGACCACGTAAATGGTGACAAGCAGGCTCCTATTTTCAAAGGATTTCAAGCCATCCAGACGAGGTTAGAGAACACAGACAAAGGAATTCTCCTTGGCTCCAGGATCACACATACAGTGACCCAAGCTTGCTTTACGTAATGGATAAATAACATCTGCAAAGTTGTGAAAACCTAACCAGGGAAGGGTTGGGGAATTACTATCACTGAAATCACTGTAAAGAAAAGGATTGCAAATGGAGCAGAAATATTAATACTATTAGTGCATCAAAGCCAATCAAGTGTCCTGGATAGTGGATATATATGTGCTTCTGATATGATTGGGTATTTTCAGATGTTACGAGATCACACTCAACTACGGTGAATCCCCACATGGTGAGTGTGATCCTATAACGTCTGTTGGGGGGAATGGAAGCTCCCCGCCAGATGTTCACCCCCATGAATCATGGGGGGTAATCACATTCAACATGCAAACGAAGGTCCTGCCTGGACAATCTCCGTTTGCGTACTGAATGTGATTCCCCACCCCCGTGATTCACGGGGGTGACCACCCAGCATAACACTGAACAGACGTGACGTTGACATGCTCAACCACGAGGAATTCCCCATGGTTGAGCATGTCAACATCACGTCTGGCCACTGACCACGGCCCAGAATTGGCGGTCGTGTTCAGCACCGATTCCGGGCCATGGTCTATTTCCCGGGGGCGGGCAGGCGCAGCGGCCATATTGGCCACAGCGTCTGCCCGTCTCCGGGAGGACAGACTGCTGGGGGAGCATGAAGGGGCAGGAATGTGCGGCCGCATGTTGGGCTGCACAGCCCATGCCCCCCCCCAGATTTCCCGCTGGGATCAGACAACACATCTGTTGTCTTCTACGTGTTGGCCCCGGCAGAGAATCAGTAGGATGTTTCCTTGATGGGGCGAATTGAGCCCCGTCACATCTGAAAATACCCATTGTTATGCTTTAGTTTCAAATAGTCCTCATGGAAGTGACGCCAGCTGATGTGGCAGATGTCTTGGGGTCTGTGAGGGCCACCTGTTGCAAACTTGATCCATGCCCATCCTGGTTGGTGAAAGCCTCCAGGGAGACATTGGGGACATGCTGGCGAGGGTAGTCAATGCGTCCTTGCAGCAGGGGAGGTTGTCGCCCAGCCTCAAGGAGGCTGTGGTGCGCCCCTGCTGAAGAAACCATCTTTGGACATGGATGCGCTCGCCAGTTACTGACCCATCTCTAACCTTCCCTTTTTAGGGAAGGTTATTGAGCAGGCGGTGGCAATGTAGCTCCAGGCGCATCTAGATAGCATCGGTTTCCTGGACCCTTTTCAATCTGGGTTCTGCCCCGGCTATGGCACTGAGATGGCATTGGTGGCCTTGGTCGATGACCTCCGTCAGGAGATGGATGCAGGATGTGGAGGCTGCGTCCATTCGTCTCTGGCCCGGGCCTGGCCTCCCTCACCCATGCCTTCGTCACCCCGAGGCTGGACTATTGCAACACGCTCTACGTGGGGCTTCCCTTGTTCCTGGTTCGGAGGCTGCAACTAGTGCAGAATGCGGCGGCCCGCCTCCTTTCGGGGACGGGTCGTCGGGAGCACATAACACCTCCTCCATGACCTCCTCCTCATGAACCTCCAGGCACCCTTGAGCTGTAACGGGAATGGTAATCCATCAGTTGGTCCCTGCTGCCAGGCTTGGGCTCTGGTCACTGTGGCCGTACCTGTCACTGCATCTCCTGAGCGATGGCTTCATAGACCTGTCTGGTCTTGTAGCTGTGGACCAGGTCATGCTTGAACTTTTGGCCCCTCACATGCATATGAGGTCCCTGGTATCCTGCCTCGACCAGGGATCCCCCTTTTGGGTACTGCATGTGGGGGCCTTCTAGCTTGGCGACTTGGGGCCCGCCCGGTGGATGTGCTGACAGTGGAGCTGGTTGTCTCCTGTTGGGGGTATGGCTTGGGGGTTAGCATCCATCCTGCAGTCCCCCTTTCACATCTGTTGGGTGTTCCATTCCCTCTCCCCCTGGGGGGCACAGCAGGCTTTCCTGACTATCACGGCGGCCCCAATTGGCTGTCTCCCCGGTGGTGCATTGCTCCTGTTTATGGGTGCTCTCCTGGAGGTGGGGGGTGTAACAGTTAGCTGTCAGCTGCCTGCCCTGTGCTTCCTCTGCATTGGCTGCCAATAGCGTGCCGAGCCAGGTTCAAGGTTTTGGTGTTGATCTACAAGGCCCTTCACAGTCTGGGCCCCTCATACCTCAGGGACCGCTTTGACCTCCATGCCCCAGAGCGGCTCCTTCGGTCTTCCGGGGGTGCCTTCTTGGAGGTCCCCAGTGTTAAGCGGGGGGCCACAATGGAGAGGGCATTCTCAGTGGCCAAGCCGCACCTTTGGAACTCCCTTCTTGAGGAAGCTCGCCTGGCCCCAAGCCTTTTGACATTCCAGCGAAGGTGTAAAACCTTGCTGTTCACCCAGGCCTTTGGGGAATGGGGGAGGGTGGGTTAGAGGGTTTTATCTCCCCTACCCTATTTATTGTTTTAGTGAGTTCCCGGGCCCTGTTTTAATACTTGAATTGTATTATGTTATATTTTAATTGTATTTAGATATATTTGATATGTAATTGTTTTTATTGTTGTAAGCTGCCCCGAGCTGTTCTTAGGAGGGGCGGGGTAAAAATGTAAAAAATAAATAAAAATAAATATATAAATCTTACAGACAGAAAATAGCCTTCTAGGGAATATCGGGAGGTGATGAGACTTTTGTTCTATTCTCAGCTTTGTTGGGCATCTTATGTGACCTTGGGCAAGCCACTTTGCCTCTCCGCACCTTGGTAAAACAGAGGTAATGTTACTAGTATAGGGGTAATGGTAGGTCAAACTAAGAGCTGAATGTAACTTTACAAACATTACAGACTTACATGCTCAAGTGGACAATACAGTAACGATGCCAGTACTCTAGGGGAGGATGGTTGAACACACAACATATCCATGCAAGTGCACAGATATTCTCTTGATACATTGATATTCTCTATACATTGTTACCCATCCAAGGGCCTTCTACAGATAATCAGTAGCAAGAACAACATATGTAGAGGGAATTGTGGAGTCTGGTTCTTCTCATTCTTCAGGGTAAAGCTGAGGTTAGGTTTTATCTATTATTCTTTATTCATTTGTTTGTTAATTATGGTTTTTGGTGGCGGAGCTGGATAGAAAAGAATGTCAATGATTTCCATGTCACTGTTGCTGGGTAAAAAGGCTTTCTCAAAGAGGAAGTGGGGCAGGATGACAAGAATCCTTGCAGGAGCAGAGCAGAAGGACTAAACCTTCACTGACAATGGCCCTGAGCCTAATGATCCACATGAGCACTGCAGGGGTTATCTAAAGTTGTGCTGCAGGTTAAGCTGGGCTAGATCACAAGGCTTGCTCCAGGGAGGGAGCAGGAAGGAGGAGCATGCTATCCACAAACTGTCAAGTTTGGACCCAGGAAGTGGCTATTTTAGAAGGGAAGAGGATGAGATTACTTAAAGGTAGGCTTGCGTAAGAGAAAGGGCCTGGTGGGGCCACTGCTTGGAAACTTGTAGGGGGTAGAATGAATACAATAAATAAAAGAACAGAGAACTGTCCTGAAGGTGTCCTGTCTCTGCAGATATTCACACCAGGCAGGCACCTTCTCATAGGAAAGTTCTACAGGATTTTTGAAAGAAGGTCAACGGTTTACATGCAAATGCGTATAAAATATTTTTGACTTTACAAAAATCAACCCAATATTCTTTCAAACTAGGCTGGACAGAAAACCAGGAAATAAGCCTCAGGAATCACTCCAGCATTGGCCCAGGGAGATAGACTGGATGATCTAATCGAACTTTTCCATCAATGACTTGTGTGGTTCTGTATATAGCACTGATGATTACTTCATGAATTGCTAACATCCTTTCGCCTGGCCTGCTGTTTAGATACACAGGAAACGAAATGAAATCATGAATGAAGGATGTAACCGTTCCCAGGGATTCACAAATCACCTGCTTTTATGGACAGCACCAAAGGTAAACCTTCTATGTTCCATAGCCACTGCTGTACTTGTTTCTCTTGAGGGTTGCATATACTAGTAATCACAATGATTGCTTGTGAAGATTTACAGTCACTTCTCCTTTTTGACTGCACCCAGTTATTATTTAGCAGCCTTTAAAAAAACCCAGGGAAACAAGCTAATATAGTTTTGCCAACTGCATGACGAGTCAAGTGAATTCAGAGCAGCAGCTCAGAAATAGGAGCATTTTTGTAGACAGTGCAACTTCGCTGATCTGAATGTCAAGGGGGACACTGAATCCACTGGAGTAATTAAGGGAATTACCAATGCAACTAATAGACATTAAGGGAGGTGACCCTATTTTGGATAATTGAGGTTTGGATTATGGTCCATAGCACAAGGGGATGGAAAAGGAATCTCATGTTTCTAATTCAACCAAATGCCATTGCTGCCTAAAGCAGAACTGGGCATTTAGAAATTGGGGTCTGTGGTGAGCAGTCTGTTTTCAAGGTGGTTGTTGCAGTCAGTGAGACTTGTGTACATCTGTCAAAGGGCAGAAATTAGCAAAGAGGGTTTGAGAAGTCATTTTGCTTCTTGCAGGAGCATTGACGGATCATTTGGCTCGTACTGCAGGTGGGACTAAGTGAAACCTAACTCACTCACACTGCAAGCCCCAGGAAAGGATGGGACTTGCAAGTGAAGGGGACACATCTAATGCTTTGCGGCTAGCCCTATCTGCCTCCCATACAGCTTAAATTATTGCGTGCCCATGGCATTGGCTTTTTGCAACTGGAAAAATGAGAGATGGTAGCGGTGTGCACCAGGCTCCCATGTCGTTTTTGTTTTTAATATTCAAAAATGTCATTTTCATTATTATTAACGACAATGTCATTTTTGTTATTGCTTTTGTTATCATTTTTGCTATCATTTTCATTATCGGTATCAATATCGTTTTCATTATCAGTATCAATATCATTATTAGTTATCGATATTCGTTATTGTTATCATTATCAATATTGATATTATCATTATTTATATTCGTTATTGTTATTGTTATCATTATTGATATTGGTACCAGTTCAAATGATTTTAGTTTTGGTATTGGTATCATTATCAATTCCCATGCACAACGAATATCTATCTAATTCTAAGGGAGACAGAGGAAGGGAAAGGAAAACTATTATCTAATCAATTATCTATATAACTATACTACTCTAATCTATATGTCTATAATATATATCTATATCTAATCTATACTATCTATCTATATATACTGTATGGGGGGAGAAGGGCAGGAAAAGGGAGAATGTAAAATGTAAGGCATGAAGAAGGGCAGGTATTGGTGGTAAGAGTTCAACCCTGTTAAGACTCCAAAATGTCTGCTCCCTCCTCCCCTCTCCACATTTCCCCTCCAAAACACAACTGTCACAGCACTAATAATAATGACCACAATAACAACATTGTCATTTTTGTTTCTTGTTATCATTTTTGTTATTGTTTTTGTTATCATTTTTATCATTTTCATTTTCGTTATTATCATTATCATTTTTGTTTTCGTTATCATTATCATTATTATTTTCATTATCGTTATCTTTACCGTTATCAGTATTCTCGGTTGTCACATTTGGTATTCTCAGTTGTCATTTTCGTTATCATTGTCATTCTTGTTTGTCATTTTTGTTAGTGCAATAACGAAAACAAAAACAGCAATTTCGTTATGATTAACGAAAATGACATGCACACCCCTAAGAGATGGAAGACATCAAGTGAAAGTCAGTGCAAGATGGAGGCTTAAATGTTTCCAGTAAAATTCCTGAAGAGGTGGGAACCCCATCAATTTTCCTGGGAGATATTTGAACTTTCCACAGCAATTTGGGCTTAGATTTTATTTCACTTGCTTTCATCCAGTTACCCCTACCTATACCAAACTGGACCACTTCACCCTCTCAGAAATGATGGGAAATTAGAAACATGCTTGTGTATGCTTAAATGGAAGTCACATAGTGGGGATGGAAAAATTATATTAAAATAAAGTGTTTGGCCAAATCCGTTTGAATTTTGGATTTACTGCGTTTTAGGTGGGGTTGAAACTCGATCTTACTAATCTTGTCAAGAATGGGCCTCTTGATGAGATTTTTGAGATAGAGAATGAGTCGAGATTTGGCCATTCTTGACATTAGTCTCGTGAGATTTTTGAAAAAATTAAATAACTCTCTGTGCATGCACAAATGGCCACTGTGGCATCAGTGCCATTTTGAAAAACAGCAGCCAGGTTTTCGCGTGTGTAATCTAGAGCTGAAATGGTGAGAACACGCAAGGTTCTCTCAGCCCTCAGTGAGATCTCACAAGCTCTCACTGAGATCTCACAAGATCTCATTAGGATTTTTGAGAATCTCACAAGAGTTTTAAAATCCCCCAAACACCCTGTGCATGCGCAAAATGGCTGCTGCGGCCATTCTACGTGTGTGCTGGGCCCAGTACCCATTTTTCACATGTGTTAGATGGTTTTTTGAAGTTTTTCAAAAATCTCGTGAGAGTCTCAAAACCCCCCAAACGCTCTGTGCATGCACAATACGGTCACTGTGGACATTCTCTGTATGCACAGCCCACAGTAGCCATTTGCACATGTGCAGAACACTTTGGGGGCATTTATATGGCACTCGATAATCTCACTGAGAATTGAAACGAGAACACCGACTCTCATGAGATTCTCGACCTGGAGGATCTTGCTTAGAAGACCATTCTAGGCAAGATTTTTTAAGGGGTCAAAATCTCGTTTCACCCCTCATATAGACCAGCTGCCCTTTTCCAAAAGGGTGTCAACACGACCCACACCATTTTGGGAAAGGGCAGCACAGGCACAGAACCGCTGCGGTGTCCATTTCGGCACATGTGCAGACTGTTCTTTAATTTTTTTGACTATCTCATAAGATGGCGAACTGCTAGGCTAGCAAGATATTTTTGAGATCTCACTGACTATTCTTGATTCTCATGAAATTCTCTTAAGAATCAAAATGATTCTCGTTTCACCCCTAGTTTTAGGGGTGTGCATCTGTAATGTTTTCTATTAGTTACAAAAATGAATGGAGTCAGGGATATAGCTAGGTGGGAATGGACCCTGCTGCAGAAGATGGAATGGGTCCCCTACTGGGGCAGTTCACTCCAGTGTGCATATGCATTCTACATGCATATGTGGGGGCCGTCGCACCTGCTGGACCTATTCTAGCTATGCCCCTGAATGGTGCCCCATTCAGTTTAATAACTAATGTTGCAAAAATGGATGAATAAATTATTGTCATTTGCTTTCATCCCTTTTTGTTTAAAAATTAAAAATTAAAAAATTAAAACCCTGCATATGCACAAAATGGTCACCTGGGCCATTCTGCACATGCACAGTCCTTTTTCAAAGTGGTGCCAGCAGTGTCAGTGCCATTTTGGAAAAGGGCACACGTGCGCAGAACTGCATGCATGGCATGCCATTCTAGCACGTGCAGAATGGCTTTCTACATGCATTCTGCAGAATGTGCAGAATGGTGCAGTGATTTTTTTAAAAAAATTAATTTTTAATAAAAAAATAAAATGGGGGGAAAACCCAAAATGGTAGGGTCATTTACGAAAACCTTCCAAAACAAAGGGGTTTTTGTAATGAATAGCGTACTTTCTGCACACCACAACTGGGTTTCTTTACATCCTGTTTGCCTGATTCCTCTCTTTTTTCCATAATATGATTTCTCTGAAAATGAAGGCTTTCCCATGTGACATTCTCAGCATCAAGATGCAAAGTACATCTCCAGTGACGAATACATTGGATGAAAATAGATATGACACTAACCACCCTTGGTGGTCATTTATGCATGTTTCAGGGCTGCATAGGGCACCAATACAGCCCTGTAACATGCATAAATAACAACCAAGGGTGGTTAAAGGGTGGTTAGCATCATGTCTGTTTTCACCCTTTGTTCCAAAAGGAAAGTGCTTAGACAGCCTGAGATTTACTTCAAAAGGCAGAGAGGGGTGGGAAGAGATAGAGTTCAACCAGATGAGTCAGACACTTCAGGGTAGGCAACTGGAGCCACCATACTACAGGGCCAGTTTGGATAGCAGGGCACATGGGCCGCCCCAGTGGAAAAACTGGGCAGGCCACTTTCAGATGTTCCACCACACCCCAGGGTGGGCCGAGGCACTGGCTAGATGTGAAGGTGCCCAGCCCTGCCCCACCCACTCCCGGTATGCCCACTCTCCTGCCCCCAGCCATGACAAGGCCTGAAATGAGAATGTTTTTTGTTCTTGGGAGAGTCACAAACCCGATTGAGATCTTGCTATGGTTTATGAGAATCTCCCAAGATTCTTGAAAACATTCAGTGCATGTGCAAAATGGCCAACGTAGCCCTTCTGCGCATGCATGACTCACCTGGTGGCCATTTGGGTGGTTTTGGGGGGTTCTTGAGAATCTTGTGAGATAGAAACTTATTACTGTCAGGAGCAGGGAGTGATCATAATGGATTGCACATTGTGACTGCTGGTACTTCTCCCATGTGATCAGGATTGGCCGCTGCCGGAGACAGGATGCTGGGCTTGATGGACCATTGGTCTGATTCAGTATGGCACTTCTTATGTTCTTATTCTCAAAATCCTAAAAATGCTCTGTGCATGTGCAAAAATGGCGGCTAGGGGCCTCACATGCGCATCATGGCCGTGGTGGCCATTTTGCACATGCTCAATGCTGGTTTCCAGCCACATGAGTTTTGTGCAAGAACAGCTTGAGAATCAGCTGATTCTCGCCCCATTCTCGTTCTTGCAAAACTTTATGAGAAGCTGATTTTTGCTAAGATTTTCAAGAAGCGCCCCCATTAAAAGAATTGTAAGTTTAATCATTGTTTGGCACAGTTAGTTGTTGTTTTGGCTTTACATGGGAATGGCAACAGCACCCGCTATTCAAAGCCCCGTGGCGGACTTCACTATAGGGTAGGGCAGATGGGGACTGGACACATGAATGGTGACTCATAATGATAACTTGGGCAGCCTTCCTCACTTTGGGTAAGACTTCTACGCGTTGTGTCCCAGGCCTTTTACAGAGGATGCAGGGCATAGTAGCCAACTGCCCATTCCACCCTAGGGTGGAATGAACATCTGGTGGCCACTGGTCATACGAGTCACTGCGTCACGTGCTAACAGTGCCCAAATTGGGGTAAGGCTGCCCAAATCTCTGTACTGTATAATGGGCCTGTACCTATAGAGAGGCCAGAAAGGAGCCATCTCTTCCAGTAATTGCCTGCTAACTAGGACTGAGACAAGAGCAAATGTTTCTGTTCTGAAAAGAAATACAGACCTTTCAGGAGTGCTTGCAAGTGTCCGTTGGTATTTCATCAGTTTTTGTAACTTCACACTTCCGCCATTTTTTGTCTCTTTCCGGGACTTTTTCATCTCTTTCTGGGACTTTTACAGCAGTTTTACAGCACTTTTTGCAATTTCCAGCACTTTCCCGGTGCTTAGCTAGAATGTTTTCATCTCCACAGCTCTAGGGGTGCATGTGGGACAGACATGGGCTTGGGACAGACCCATGGCAGTCCCGTTCAACATGTGAAAAATATCAGGAAATGGCAAAAACAGCAGAAAAGCCGGTAAGATTCTGTGTCGCATGAATCTGGGCGAATGCTCTGCTTCTGATGGAAGCAGCAGTCACTGAGATTTTTTGTTTAGTGCTTGTGAATGTCAGGCAATCAAAAATAATTTCCATAGTCAGGAGGAGAGATGGGGAGAAAGTAGCTAAAAGCATCAGCTGCTCAGAGACCAGAACAAGATCGTTAGTGCTATAGTGGTTTAATTTTCTTGGATGCCTCCACCTTCTTTTGCCTGCCCCTATTTTATGCATCCTTTATTCTTTATTGCTTATCCTTTCCTCCCATATCTATGGTGACCCCTCCTGTTTTCTTTAGACTGAAGGTCAGCAGCTATGGGGAAATTAACTCCAGGAAAATGAAAACCTCAGAAATATTGTCTCCCTAGCATGCTATGTGTTTGTACCATGCCCACTGGGGGAGGAAGAAGGGCCCCCTGGATAGGAATATAGCCATTGCCCTTGCTTCACCACAGGTTTCCTGTGTGACCTCACATGAAATAATGGGTGTCTCTCTGCCTCAGCTTCCAGTTTAATTCCCAAACAAATGTCAGTGCTCAAACTGGTAGCAAATTTATTAATCGTGATTATTACCTCAATTAATATCCTGTATTCCATTAGTTTGATGGTTATCTGGGCATTACCGCATAAACAAACTAGGTCTGGAAGGAGAGGAGGGAGTGAAAAAACCCAAGCAAAATGAAACAGGTAAATAGTAGTGCAGTTAACATTGTTTAATGCAGTTATCTGGGATTCCACCAGTGGCCAATAACCAGTTCTATTGGATAGTAGCAGAGGCTCATTTCAGCTCTGGTGTCAGTGACAAACACCAACACTGGCAGCTGAGGGCAAGGTTCAAGCTGTACCTTCCCAGAAATGCATCTGACTGACTGTCATAGCCTTAAAGCACTCAATGGGAACAATCCACACTCCAATGGGCCTTCAGGTGATGGAACACCTTGAGGATTAGACTGCTCTATAGAGGTCATGTCTGCAATACAGCTGTGTTACATCATCTTGACAGTTAGTTCTAGGCGGTGCTAGAGCATATTATTGTGTTGTCACCAAAATGGGCCAGGCTCTGCAAGAATTTCCAGAGCTGGTATCAGTGGAACTTCCTCATAACACTTGTAGGTTTAGGCCCTATGTGACCTTCTAGTATATAGTTCTTTTAGGTTAGACATTATTCAGTTTGGTAGAAAAATGTGCCCTGTTCATTGAGTTGGCCTTAGGACAAGGTGAGCAAGACAGCCACTTGGAGCTCCATCCTTTAGGGTGTCCCTGTGCTCATGAGGTTTTCATAGCCCTGCTTCCGCCGCACAAGGAGGCAGAGAGAGAGAGGAAGAGTATGGTTGAACTGCCTGGGGCACAGGCTAGGGCTGGCCCTGCCTGATCAAACAAGGCCTGAGTTGATCAGCTCTGCCAAAGATGCTCTACATCAGAGGTGCAGAACATTTTCCCTTCTTTGAGCCAATATGAAAATGAATAGAGTTGAAATGAGTAGCAAAGTTTGTATCTGCAGGTAAAACTGAGGTGGGTACCCAGCTACCCAAAATACCAGAGGTTACTGTTACTGAGTTACCAACTTTCAGTATTACTGATCCATTCTAACTTGTCCATCTTACTGTTTAAGTGTCTTTCCAGCATGGAACAATCAATAGATACATGAAAATGGGCAGGAAAAAAGCAAATTGGTAATCAGTAAAATGGCTCAAAATTAAGTAACAGTAATGGAAAACCAGTCACTCGGTAACAGTGTTTTGATAAATCATTGGGCACTAAATGGCTACCATTTAGTACCTGATCTGCTCAGAACAATTTGGGTACCACAGTCTCAGTGGGTATGTCTGCACTTGTAGGCTGTTTCAGCTCTAAAACGTAGTGCAGTCTCCCCAGGCTGGATGAGGGTTGGGGATGGGGGTGTTTGGTGTGCTCAAGATGGAGGAGGGAAGAGGAGGGTCTCTATCATGGATCTATACTGTGGATCCATTCCAACACCTTGTCCTTGAATTTATGCCTTAATTTTGACTCGCTACCACTGAGCTCACTCTTTAGATGCTTGTGGTTAGGGATTGAATCTATGGGCCGGATCCAGGAATTGGAAAGGGCCTATAGTAACTAGCCCTGCTAGTTACTAGATTTAGCCCTGCATGGACTAGATTTGGTTTATGGAATGGAAGTTTTCCCAGCTCCTGCAGAACATGATACTTGTGATACTAAGCCAGTCATGTAACTTCTGTGTGCCTTTGTTTCTCCAGAAGTAGTACTACTGGCGTAGCTCAGAAGGGATATTGTAATGCTTAATCCATTAATGTATGCAATCAGCTCTGAGCTCTTACAATGGAAGACATGCTAGAAGGGCACTGCAGCATGCTGTTTGCATCACCATGTGAACCTGTTGCAACACTAGTTAGGAACAGGCTTGCACCCTAGGGAGACTTTGGCTTGTGCACTGCAGATCAATGCATCTGTGAAAATCATTATTCTCCTTTACCTTAGCTGGCAGGGATTAAATCATCTGTTTTAGTTTATACAGATCAGCCCTATCACATTTATAACCGGATAGCTTGGGGATTTATGTTTCTACTGTAAGTTCACGCTAAGACACAACTATGTGCCAAACAATGCATTTACTAATGTGGATGCTGCCGAATTCCCATACGCAGTTCCTCACCCTCTGTAAGCTTTTTCTCCGGCTGTCATCCCTCGTGTTTGCTTCCTGCATGTATCTGCTCACACAGTGGCACCAAACTGTGAAGTCGTGAGTCTGTCCTTTTATATTCTGTGTTGGTCTGCCCCCCAACTTAGCATGACAAGAAATCAAAAGCCAGTCTTTTCCAGGAGGCTGAAACGGCCACCACAAGTCTCATGTACTTCAGCATGGAGTTGAAGGCTTAAGCTGTGGCCCAATTAGAGTTGAAACTCGATTCTTGGTTTCTTGTGTTTCTTGATGAGAGTTCTCATCTTGTTCTTCCAAATGAGAATGAGATGAGAATCAGCTGGATTATCACTGAGAAAAATGAGAATCTTGAAAAACAGAATACCCAGTGTTGATGTGGGGAGGAGGGGAGAAATGGAGGTGGAAGCCACACTGTTCCCTCCCCAGCTTCCTTACCTTGTCTGGGGTGGGGCTGGCAGCTGTCTTGGTGGGGAAAGCTTTCAGATGGCAAATTTTCAGGAATGGGAGTTAGGAGAGGAGGAGGGAGGTGGCAGACTCAGCTGATATCTTAGCATTCTATTGGGTAGCAGGAGTCAGCAGCTATAATGAATTAGGGGTGTGCATGTCAGTTTCATTATTACAATAATGATACAGAAACTTTTCATTTTCGTTATTGCAATAACAAAAACAACAACTGAGAATAACGACAACGATAACTAAAATGACAACCAAAAATACTGAAAATGACAACTGAGAATATAGATAGTGGTAATGATAACTGTAACATAATGATACCAATATCAAAAACAACAACAAAAATGATAACAAAAACAATAACAAAAACGATAATGAGAAACGGAAATTACAGTGTCGTTATCATTGTCGTTATTAGTGCTGTGGCAGTTGGATTTTGGAGGGGAAATGTGGAGAGGGGGGGAAGGAGCAGACATCTCGGAGCCCTAAACAGGGTTGAACTCTTGAACGGTGCCTGTGATGGGAGGGGCGAGCAGCTCAGCAGTATCTGATGGATGTATCACTGGCCAATGGGCAGTGCAAGCAGGCCCCAGCAGTCTCATGGCACTCTGTGATTGCTCAATGCCTGCTGCCTCCCACAGCCAATCAGGGGGGTTCTGGGGGAGGGTACTGTATATAATGGGAGGGCCAGGTTTTTTCTCTCCATTCTGTGAGAGCTCTGCTGGTCAGATTGCATTTACAGAACTGTGGTGCTTGCACACAAAAAAATCCTCCCTAGCCCTCATTGTATTACCAATACCTTTCCTTCCTCATATATATATATATATATATATATATATATATATAATTAGAATAGTTATATAGATAATTGATTAGATAACAGATAGTTTTCATTTTCCCTTCCCATCTCCCTTAGATTTGGATATATATTAGTTGTGTACAGGAATCGATACCGATACCAAAAATTAAATCTTCATTTGAAATGGTACAGATATCAATATCGATAACATTAACGATAACAAATATCAATACTGATAACAAAAATGATACCGATAACATCAATATGGGTAACAAAAACGATAACAAAAATGATGATAAAAATGATAACAAAACAAAAACAACATTGTTATTAATAATGATAACGAAAACTACATTTTTGAATAATGAAAACAAAAACTGAAAATGACATGGTATCTTGGTGCACACCCCTATAATGAATGTTCTGCAATGAACCTTCCATACACTGTAGCTCTGGAAGTCAGGTTCTGGAGATGGGCCTTGGTTACTAGGGCTTTAGATTTGCAGCAAACACCATTTTAAAGACAACAGGCTGCAATCCTCAAAGCAGTTGATTGATCAGAGCCCCACTTAAAGTGTGTACAAGTGCTTGAGGATCATTGTTACAATTTCCCATCTTCCTGAATACTCATTTCCTGCTAGAGCTAGCTCCAGACTTTGCTGGATTTTCTCTAACAGATCAATAACAGCAAACTATATGTATATACTATTTATAAAAGTACCTTGTTTTATATAATAGCAGAGTCTTTCAGTAAATCTCCTTTGATATGGGCAACATGCCCGTTGCAGTCCCATGATATTGCAGGCAGCATATTGCATTAAGAAAGTAGTTAAAAATACCACCTCCCAAAATACTGCAAATAAAAAGCCAGTAAGAAATAATCAATTAAAGTCCTAGTATATAACAATGAGAGAGAAAATATAGCATAGTGGCTATATTTTAGCATAGTGGCTATAACCACTATGATATGACACTGGAGTACTGGACTGGGAATAAGCACTCTTAGGTTCTATTCTCAGCTCTACTACTGACTTACTTGGTGGCCTTGGGCAAAGAAAGGTTTCTCATTAATGATGGAGTTCTCCACCCATTTAAATCAATGGCAAGGCTCCCACTGACTAATGTGAAGGACTGCACCCCACATATTGGCATATTACCTGACAAAGCAGGGTATCCAGCTTGGGTGGATTCTCCCAAAGCTTTTCTTATACTATTTACTAATCATAGCATGGCCCTATCAGATTGTTACACTGTGTTTTCAGATTCCAAATTTTCCTCCTGGCGAGACCAAATTTCCCCTTTTGTACAAAAACTTCATCCCACAAATATATAACAAAAAATAATGTTATTTGTATTTTTATTTGTATTGTATTTGTAATTTATTTGTATTGTATTTGTAATTATAAATCAATGGCATGTCCGAGGTGTAATGGTGCTACTGTATCTTTTTTCTGAAATATTTTCTGTGGAGTTATTTTCCTTTGTGTAGCAACTGTGTTTTGATGACTTACAATGAAGGCTTTTGTTCCACATGCAGTGTGAGCAATCCCCTGCTACCTACTCCCAACTGGTATTGAAAGAAGAATCACATGCAAGCAAAATTTGAATATGTTCCTTCTCCCGCCCCTCCCACCACTGCCCAAATTACTGGCGGAGTCAGGGGGGCCCAGTCCCCCTACCTTTTTTGATGCCCCCTTAGCTACTGGATTTAGAAAACTACAGGGGAGTATGATTTCACTGAGGGGTCCCTATCTTTTTCTTTATAATCCAAGCCCTGCCTCCTGTACCACCAATACTAGATGATAAGTAATTACTTACTCTGCTCATATGCCAGCCAACTGTGGTTTGCACATTTGCAGCACGAGTGTTGCTGCGGCCAAAATGTTTTTCTAGCAGCGGTAGTGAGAATAGGGAAAGTTCTCCCTCCCTCTCTTTGTTTAGTCTGCCAGCCACAGCAATACTCCCTAGTCTTAGAATGACTGTTTGCCAGTATGACCCTATTTTGAGACCTAAATATTCTTGAAACCCAAGGCAGCAACACCTCCACCACACCCCATAACCAAAATTTAATGTGGTCAGTTTTTAGGCAAGTAAAACAAAATGCCATCACACACCCACATATCCCCAAATTAAGTCAAAGACCATCAAATTACCAAGTTAAATGCCATCAGTTGCCAACACGTTCCAAAGCTAAATGCCCTTCTCAAGCCCTCAAATGCCTACATTGTATCAGAGCCCCCCCTCTCTCTCTCTCTCTCACACACACACACACACACACACACACACACACACACACATTAAAAAGACGTACCCACTCCTCTATTCTGTGGGAGTCTAGAACACGGACTATACCTGTTAACTAATGAGATGATAGCCTGTTGCAGTTGGAGTTTGGTTTGTGCAGCCCCCACTCAGCCCCTGCTCACATGTTTAGTCCCCACTGGCAGCACCAGTCACTCCTCACATGCTCTAGGATTTTTGCTCATAACGTTATGGTGCTGACAGATCTGGAAGTGTGGAGGAATTACATGCAACTTAATTGATGGGAAACAGACATGTGGGTGCATATTATTCCACATTCGCCTCCATATTCTCTGAGCCCCCACCATGAGTGGGGCTATGGGTCTGGTGGGTGGTGGGCACATGGCCGGTGGGAGCAACGGCAGGTGGACACCCACCTGATGTAGGATAATGTGGACTAACATCTCCTTTAACACCCTATGATGATGAGCCTCCAGAACTCACTGTTGGTCAAGCAGCAATGGGCCAGCCAGCACAGCAAGCAGAAGAAAATGTTTATTCTTTCCCTGTCCTCACTGGTTGGCCCACACTATAGCCAGGAATAAGAAACTTGGAGTTCATTCTGCTAGCCACAGTCTCCTTGATGGTGAGGGGAAGCACTTGTGCATGACAATCAAATAAGAGAGGGAAAATCTGGGGTATCTCACAACCTATGCAGACCTCCTGAAATTCCCCTAAAATTTGTAGGATTTTCCAGAAATTTCCCCTTTTCTCCTTACACATAAGAAATGCTATACTGGGTCTGACCATTGGACCAACAAGCCCAGCATTATGTCTCTGACAGTAGTAATTCTCGGTCACATTGGAGAGGTACCCAACATGTCATGATGGAGTGATTCATTCCCAGTTCTCGACTGTCAAAGGTTACATTCCCCAACCTAGTTGGCTAATAGCCATTAATGGGCCTATCCACCAAGAACCTATTCAGTCCTTTTTTAAACTTAGCTATGCTACTAGCCTTGACCACGTCCTCTGGCAACAAGTTTCACAAGTTAATTGTGCACTTAATGAAAAAAATGCTTTCTTTTATTTGGTTTTTGAATTGGAATTTCCCTGCATTAAGGGAAATTTCCCTGGATCTAGCAACACATGTATCATCATGTAATATGAAATGGCCAACCAGTCACATCAGAATGAAAGCAACAGCTAACTTACTTGAGCAGGAAACCCCTTTTTCTAATATATTTTTTAAAAAAAACAAAACTTGGATCTCAGCATTATTGACACACTAAATTGACGGTTCTTTTAGCAGGGAGTCTGTAGAGCAGTGTTTCCCAAAATATTTATTATTTCAACCTTTTTTTGGAAACTTAAATATAGCACCATAACCACAGACAAAATAAATGGAAGATTATGTGAATATCAGTTGGGATTGTGACCCCTCCAACCACAGATACTGTGACTCCATTTTGGGATCCTGGCTCACAGCTTGAGAACCTCTGTGGGGCGAATCTCACCCATTGTTAGAGCAGCAGTGGGGCATTTTATGGCACATCTCATAAATTCATAGGCCAAAATGAGCCTCGGTTAGGTCCTTCGCTAAACTAGGAAGAAGGATTGCGTGCATTTCTCAGGGAATGACAAGAAGTGCACAGTGTGTATATCCTTGGGGTACTGATTCTGAGCACACAGGAGGGAGATCAGCACCTGTCAGGAAAAGCATAGGTACACCTTATGAAGATGGACCTGTCATATTTCCAAGAGGCTCTGCCTCCTTTTAACTAGGAAGCCTGTTACCAGGTTTTACTGGGATTAGAGAGGGGTTTTTTTTGGTCTCATTATTAATAAATGGTGATTCATCCGAGCGCTGATGATAAAATCTCTTTGTCTGTGGGGATGGGGGAGAGAATAAACAAATAACATAATCATTCCATTCACTGATTGAGGGAGGTGAAGGAATGAGGGGGAAGCTGGAAATATGGGCGAGTGAGTGAAGGGCGAGAATACCTTTGTTGCATTTGTCAACAACAGTTGGAAATGATAATTACAGCAGCCCCAGGATGATCTGTACACAAATAGTGTAACTGAAAAGACAAGCCATGAGTTTTTGCCTGCCTTAGCCTGATGCTAAATAATATTGTGGTGAAAAGCTTATAGACTGAGAGAGAGAGATTGCCTCCATGACTACACTCCAGACCTCACAATTGTTGGTATATGCAACATCCATAAGTTAATGCCTGCTGTATTAAGAACAGTAATTGACTATAGAGCCACCAGATGGCGCTGCTAGGTTTGTGTGTACATGGAAGGGAGATGGGGTTTTTCAGTTGAATTCCTTTGTGTAACCACTCCTTTTTCCCTTCTCTCTCATTGTCTCAGTGTCCATCTTGTCTTCTTACTAGTTAGACATAACTAAGGATCTGTGCCTGAGAAAGCTTAAGTAAAGTTCTGTTTTTAAGCCTTCAGCTGCATTTGTCCTTACTGATAGTGAATCAGTTATTACTCCGCAACAACTATAACCACCCATGCACCCCTGGGGCAGAAAGATGGGTTTGCTTTGAGTTTGCAATGTGGCAGCATTTTCATAACATCTGAAAAGATCTACCCTGAGGCAGCACTGTGGTGATCTGTGGTAGGAGGCGCACTGAGGTAATCAAGACATTGCAGAAAGTATTTAGTATTACCTTGTGGTAGAACTGTTCTAATATCATAAAAATGCAACCATGCGGAAAAACCAAGACAATCTCATGGTGCTGCTGCTGGGGATTTGGGAGTATTTTCATGATGTATGAATCTTCAGAGCTCATAGTCTTCACAGCGGCACTGACCGTGCTGCTACTTGCACAGCTGATTGCTATGGATCCAGCCCTGCAGGGAACTGTGTGCCTCCTTTGTAATTAAGACTAGTACCTCTAATCCCATTGTTCTGAATGTCACCAGAACCTTCCTGGATTAAATGTAATTGTCAAGAGACTCCTGAGCACAGGTAGAATATGGACAACATTCACCCTCTGGAAGAACCACTTTTAAGCCACATTCTGCATTAGCTAAAGATGCCAAATGATCTTTAACCTAACCCTAAGAATATGACACTGGATTAATCGAACATGGCAGCAACAAATGGCTAGCTGTGACTAGTACTGAATTGATCAATTGCAGCAAAATAAACCATTTGCATGTGCTTGCACAGAATTTACTGGGGCTGATCCCAAGCCCTGCATGTGCTGCCACATGCACACACGCATGTGCCAACACATGGTTTATGTGTGTGTGCTGTAGGCCCTATACCAGGGGTGTGCACAGTCCACGAGACTTAGGATTGACCTCGATGACTTTTTCACTATAGTTGCTTGTTCCCTTTTGGTGATTTCAAAAGGTGTAAAAGTAAAGTAAGATGTAAATAAGAAGTAAAGTAAGATGTAAAAGTAGACGATGTGCAAGTAAAGGTAAGTAGAAGATGTAAGTGTCAGAAAAGTGACAGTTGGAAACTGCTGGAAATTGACAAACAGTGCCAGAAATGTATGAAAATACCAGAAATTGATGGAAAATGATGGAAAATCACAGGCATTGATATCAACAATAGCAGAAGAGAGGAATCAATGGAGACTGATGAAGTACCAATGAACAGTTGCAAGCACTCCCAAAAGGTAGGTGTTTCCTGATGGTATGGGAACAGTTGTTCTTGCATCAGTTCTAGTTGTGATGAGGCCTCACAACTAAGTCACCAGTCCTTTGCCAAGTGAAAGTAAAGACAAAGATTCCTGGTGCCTGCTGCTATTTGGCCTCTGCTGTGGGACTCTGAAATACTAGTCCAGCCACACAGACATTTGTCAGTCGTTTTTGAGGTTTCTGAGTGATACATGACGACATGGGTTATAGGGAGTCTCAAAATCCCAAGGAGGCTCCTGGTCATTTCCTTCAGGGATGCCAGGTGCTCTCTGGAGCTTTCTTCTGAGGAGTTAAGTCATCTGACTACAGGGACAAAGTACAGGCTGAACTTTAAGAGCAAGGAATCAATGTTATACTGTAATTTAAAAACCAATATACAGTAAATACCAGGCAGCAGTGGCAGCAGCAGCAACATTCACTTATATCTGAGATAACTCACACAAAATGTCAGCCAGCCACTGGTTTAGGAGACCTATCAAAATTGTCTCCATCCACATAACTCATTCTCTGTCAATACAGATGGGCAATTTTTCTTTTGTGTGTGTGCTTTTGTGTGCATGTGTACATGTGCATATCTTTGTTTATAACAGACTATTTACCTAGTTCTAGTAATGTGTATGGAGTAGAAGACATCAAAAGTCTCTTGAAATGACTGGTATGTTGTTGTTGTTATTATTATTATTTATTTATTTAATTATCTCTGAGGAGACAGACATTTGTTGTGTTTAAACCGGATAGAGGCACATTAATTAATAGAACCATGACATGGATATTTTCTCTCCCTTCGCTACTGAGGGTAATTTCAGACGATACCTGATCACAGTCCACCACACCGAATCACAGTGGATTCAGTGTGGTGGCTGTGATCACGCGAACGTCTGTGGGAGCCCCATCAGATGTTCACCATGGTGAATACCTGGCAGAGGTCAGTGCTAACCATGATTCTGGAGGTCAGGCCGGCCTCACCTCCAGAATCGTGGTTAGCTGGACCACGAACAGGAATGGAGTGAAGGTAATGTCTGTCACCTCGCCCTGGTCCTGACCGTGGCCCAGACCGTGGTACGGGATAGACCGCTGTGTCCGCCCATCTCCCTAAGGGCGGGTGGGCAGTGTAGCATGTGGGGTAGGGGCCGAGTGGCCACACAGCCCCGCCCCTCCCTGAATCCCCTCCAAGATCAGGCCAGCACGTCTGAAGGACAGCCGGCCTGATCATGGACCAGGATCCGAGACGGACCCCGGTCTAGGATTCAGCATGGTGGGCCGAACGGCTGGTCACGTCTGAAATTACCCTCAGTTACCCATTGATAAGGGGATTTACTAGAAAATTGTTGAGCTTTTCACATACTGACTTGATATCCATTACACTGCACAGACATTCCCGATAGAAATGTGCCCCCCTGGGGCCTAAATTTTTCATTTTCATTTCATTACATTATTTCTATACCACCCCTCTCACTGATCACGACTCGAGGTGGCTTACAAAACATTTTAAATATAAAATACAATAAATGAAATAGCATAATACATAGATAAAATACATAATCAATAATTGGGGTGAGAGTGGTTGCTCGTCTGGGGGAAAGCCAAAGGACTGCACTAGATATTACAGAATAAGGTGCCATGAGCCAGCAGTATGAAAAAAAAATCAGATTTCAAGACTTGGCCAACAGAGCTCACCCTAAAAAGCCCATGCCTACCACCTTAAATTGAATTAACTCATTAGGTTTTTAACTCTTGACTTCAGTGCAGTCAGGATTGCACTTGTAGCCTTTTCAGGTAGGTCTAGCAAGGAAAGGGAAAAGTTTATTTTGACCTTAGCATCCCAAATGCATGAGACATTGGGGCAAGCAGATTGGGGCAGATTGGGGCAGAAGCATTGATATATTTTCCGAGCAGTCCAGCCACAATGGCATGGCATTCCCATAAGCGGAATAGACTGACCTAAAAAGCTATTGCATCCAAAATGAATTTGATATAGAAATAGCACAACAAGCTGTAGATTTTGACCCAAGTCTCTTGACTTTCTTAGATGTAACAAATGGAAAAAGCCATGGATTTCAGATACTAGCTAAATATATTACATGTACTGCATGCTGGAACTCTGAATGCTACACAACCCATTTCAGACTAAAAGAGTAGTTGAGAAGTTAGGAAAGTTACAAGCTTCCTCTGCTGCTGTACAAGAGACATACTGACAGGGTACAAGTAAAAGAAACCTATGTTTTCTTTTAATCTGAAAATTCAAGTGACAAACATTGCTGTAACACTGGACAAGAGAACAGTTACTTTAATGAGCAGTTGGAAATTGGCATTGAAGCAGGATGTTACAGCAAGGTTTGTTGCTACTTCCATGGATGTGGTGTAACTGATCTGACGTTTTGCACCAATGGAAGCAGAGGAAGAGGCGGATGGATTTCATCAGAGGTTGGAGAACATTGCAAATTAGTTTTCTGGTCATGCTAAGATTCTGGGTGATTTCAGACGTTACACAGTCCCAATTCACCACAGTGGATTCCCTGCAGAGGTGAACCAATCAACCCCCCCATCCCCCCCCCCCATGGTCCAGGAAGGCACCCAAACAGACGTGATGGAATCGGGACCACGGCAGGGAATCGGGCCATCAGACCACAGGCCGGGGCAGCACAACAGCCATGACGCTGATTCCCAGCCATGGTCAAAACACCCAGAAGGCACCAGGGAGGAACTGGAGGCAGACATGGCCAACTGAGGGCAGAGGAAGTCAAAAGCGCCTACAGGGAATGCCCACACAAGGGAAACAGGAAGGGAGGGATAAGAGCCACCAAGACAGCACACACAGCAGGCACAGAGACAACGAGGGCACAGTGGAACACACTGCACGAACACATGCCCGGGTGCACTCACACCTGCATGGGAAAGGAAGGGAAGGGGGGACACAGCCGGACAGACAACACGCATGGCACAACGGGAACAGGGGGGAGGGGGGACCGGTGACAGGGAAGAAGGGGGGTGGGCCAGGGGCCACCCAAGACATGGGAAACGGTAACCAGAAACCCCACAACAGCACAGGCTGCATGGGCACCCCCACAGCTACACAGGAAGTTCCAGAATGGGGGCCCCCCAAAAGGCCAGGCCACAGGCACAGGGGGAGGACACATGGAACAGGGAGCAGCCTGGGAATGGCCCAGGAGGCAGACAGGCACCCCAAGCGCCGGCGAGGGTGCCATGGAGGGGTTGCAGGAGAGCCTGAGCAGTGCAGGTGGTCCACAGATGCACACACGCATCCAGGTGGATGCTGGGAGGCGAACACCAGGGGCCCCAGAACCCCATGGTCACATAGGCACCCCAAGGGGTGTGTGTCATGGGCACAGGAGGGAGTGACGGTGGATGAGGACGGGCAACAGCAACCCGGGGAGCTGGGTGGAGGCATGGAGATCAGGACTCAACCACAGGAGAAAGCAGTCATGGAGGGGAGCACTGGTTGCAGAGGCAAATGAGGGGGGGCCCTGGAGGGGACCCAGAGCCACAGGCAGGGGCAGTGGAACCCCAGGAAACAGGCAGCACAGTTGCAAGCCCAGGACATCATGGAGGATGCAGGCAGCAGCCTGCGGCAGTGGGGAGGAGACAGGAGCTATCCTCAGGGCCACCAACTGGGGCACGGTACGCACAGGGGGCCTCACAGTCAGCTGCAGGGGGCAACGAAGGGGCCCGGGCCCAGGTGGCCAACCAGTTGAATGAAGTGCGGCCACTGAATCATGCTCCAATGGCAGCCCAGAACAGACATGTGGTGGGCGACCAGGTAGTATACCTCGAAGGGATCCTGCGCTGCGAGCCCCAACTGCACATTAGAACAGGATCACACACTGGACAGCGCCACCAGCTCCGTCTCGGTGGGCTTGGACAAGCCATAGTCAGCAGCAGGGGGCCACGGAAGGTGACCAAGCTCCAACAGCTGGTGATACACCACCCCGCGCGATCGCTGGTACCCATGGGCCCTGTGAACACAGCCAGAGTAGGACATGGCCAGGGCAGGGCCACCCTCATTCAGATAGGCTGTGTAGGCAGCCAGGCTGCACACAGACAGAGCAGAAATGGTCTCCGCTGCTGACCACCCCACATGTGAGCACCTCATCTCTGGGACGCGCCCTTCAGGAAAGGGAATCAGGCCCAGAGTCTCTGCATGCAGCCGGCAATCGTGGGCGCTTGCCTCATACCAAAGTAGCGCGCTCCTGAGCTCAGACTCGCATAGGCACCAGACAGGCTGTCCGGGCAGGTCAGGAGAAATTGCACAACCAGGGAATGCCACAGGTCACACAGGGCCATGATCTCGCGGAAGGTCCAGCGATGGGGGGCCCCATGGGTCCTGGAAGCCGGGAGTCCGGTGGAAGTGCAGCCAGCCATGGTACTGGAAGCAAAGGAGACTAATTGTGAGGACAGAGGGGCCCCACAATCCCTGGAGAAACGGGAGGGGATGGAGGGGGGCCTCAAGGCCAGCCAATAAGGCCACCGGCTGCAACATGGCATGGCAAGCGAGTGAGGCGTGGGGTGCGGACCCATCACAGCTGCTGAACATTGCTCACAGTCAAGACAGCCTACACACTAATTAGGGTGGCGAGACAATAGGCTGGCTATACTGAGAGGTGGGAGGTTGATGACAGCAGGAATGCAGCTGCAGCCTGCACACGCCCGAGCACAGTCTGGACCGTGTGCCAGGCCCCTTGCAGGGACAACAGGTGTGCTCAATGGACCGCCCCCAGCTCCCCGGCACAGTCGCCCTGCAGGAGTCTGCCCAGGAAGCAGGGAGGGGGACCGCCCATTACCTACCTGGGGGTCCCCAGAAAGGCCCCGGGTCGTGACCTGGGGGTGGGGCTATACGTTCCCTGGTCTATAACCGGGCCGGCTGCCCCCCACCCGGGGCAACATGCACCATGGAGCTAGGCTGGTTGGGCGCCTGCTGGATGCATCTAGCCCTCTGTGCAGAGTGGTACCACTCACTACTGATCTCTTGTGCATCCAGACAGCTGAGGTGCACCTGGGTGCCCGCCTGTGGGTTACCATTGCCCGGAGCACTGCTAGGGACCAGAGAGCCCACCATGCATGCAGGCGCTCTCTGGTCCAGCTCAGGGCCCTGCGGGTGTCCAGGGCAGCCCGGAAGGCCCTTCTCCGCGGCCAGGAGAGTGTTGCATGGCTCCACAAGGTGGCTGGCCACCTCCAATAGTGGAGGGAGATCATGCAGTGCTCAGCCCTGCTCGCTATACCCATTGACCAGTGAGTATGGGTCACAGAGCGGGAACAGGGGTGGTGGTCCCGGGCGCTGACTCAGTGGAATGAGGTCGCCTGGAGGGCGCACTTGCGGATGGACAGGTGCACCCTACTGAGACTTGCAGAGCTGTTAACACCCTGGCTGGAGCGGCAGCACACCCCCATGCAGAACCCCATACCCATGACCCAGCGGGTGGCCATCTGGGTCTGGGCACTAGCAACTCACGACTCCTGCCGGTCCGTATTGCAGCACTTCGGCATTGGGATGAACACTGTCGCCGGGATCCTACGGGACGTCTGTGAGGCTGTGGAGGGAGTGCTCCTGGACCGAGCGATCCAGCAGGTGGACCAGGCAGCTGTGATGGCTGGCTTCACAACTGGAGGGTTCCCCAACTGCATGGGTGCCGTGGATGGCACCCACATAGAGCTACCTGGCCCTCCGCTGAGGAGGTCGCGGAATATGTTAACAGACATGTTTACCACTCCCTGCAGCTGCAGGCTGTGGTGGACCACTGGGGGCAGTTCATAGACATCTTCATGGGCAACTCTGGGCGTAGCCACAATGCCCAGATCATGACCATCTCCCCCTTCTATGCCTGGATGTACCACGGGGACTTTGTGGACATGGGGTGACCCAGATCGATGGGGTGCTGATGGCCCCCTGCATCCTGGGGGACCCAGCCTATCCCCTCACCCGGTGGCTAATGAAGGCATGCCCGGTTGCCCGGAACCCTGTGGAGGCTCTCTACAATACCTGCCTGTGTGCTAGTAGGACCGTGGTCAAGAGGGCCTTCAGGGCCCTCAAGCAGCACTGGAGGAGCCTCATGGGGACGCCTGAACTACACGGTGGAGACCTCGGCCCTGGTGATCAGGGCCTGCTGTGTGCTGCACAATGTGTGTGAGACCGATGGGGCTGCCCTCAAATACCCTGTGCCCCAGCACCTTCCCGGCCCTGTGCCCCTGTATGTGCACGCAGAGAACCCGCGGGGGTACCGATATGCCAAGCGCATCCATGTTGCCCTGGCCAGGTGGATCAGCTGGGAGGTTGATGCGTGAGGTGCACCCCCCCATCTCCACTACCCTGGGCATGCCCCTGTATGGCCACCCACCCTCCCACAGCTCCAGGCCCATGAACTGACCCAAGGAAGCAATAGTGGTGCCCAAACCTTTATTTCCTCACACAGTTACACGTGTCCCCCCACCACCACCACATACCTGCCTGTGCCATGCTCCCCCCAGACCACTCCCTTCCTCCCCCCACATCTCTGAGGCCTCCCCCTTGGCCACCCTGTGGGCATTGTGGAGCTCTGGGAGCTCCCCTCCCCCCCGCTGTCCATGTCCCCAACTGTGTCCTGGGAGACCTCGGTGTCCTGAGGGGCGGGCGGTGGTGGGAGGGAGGGAGGGTGGGCCTGGATGAGCCCCCCTGGGCGGCTCCTCCCTCCAGAGGCCTACAGGGACCAAGAGGCGGATACACGGGCCGAGTGGGCAGGCCGGCGATTGAGGCAGTGGCCTGCTTCTGTGTCTGTGGGTCATGGGGGGTTGGGGTTAGGTGTTTTCCCCCTGTCCCGTGGCCCCACCCCTTTCCCCCCTCCTGCCACCTGGGCCGCCCCCCCTTGGTTCCCCGGTGCCGCCGGTTCCCCACCCTCAGTCTCCTTATCCATTTCCAGGGTGCCTCATCCCCTGATCCGGTTGCCGTCTCTGGGGCTGCCTGTCCCGGCTGCTGCTGCTGCCCCTCCACTGCCTGCAGGTGCAGCACTACCCCCTCCTCCACCTGAACCTCCTCCACCACCTCCTCCTCCCTTGCTCTCTCGCCCTCCGCTCACCTCTCCCTGCCACCTCGCTCCATCCCGCCATGTCCCACTGCTGCTGTGTACCCTTTAAATCTCCCTCCCCAGCCTGTGTTGTTGCTGGTTGCCTGGCCACGATGCTGTGTGCTTTGTCCCCGGCTGGGAATCATTTTGGTTGATTCCGGCCGGTGGTTGCCATTCAGATGTTACTTTTTATTGTTTCTCGGTGGGAATCGCATTGACCACGCTTTCGGAGATGGTCCAGGCCGGAGCTCCGGAAGTGTGGTTAATTTTGACCCCTGCTTGGGATTGACTGTGGTGAACATCTGGCACCCGCGAAATAGACGTTCAGGGTGCTTTGGCCCCACCGCGGGATTGACTGTGGTTCACTGTGGTTGACTGTGAACTCATAACGTCTGAAAATACCCTCTGATAATGGGAGATATGAATGCAAAGGTTGCTAGTGAATTTCATAATCAAATAAATAGTCTCACACAGCATCCAGGCAGCAAGTGATAGAAAAAGGATAAGAATGCAGTGTGAGATTCACAGTTTGATTATTGCTGATAGCCAATTCCCTCCCAAACACATGCACAAGGTTACTAGTAGTTAATCAGACGGGTGAACCAAAAATCTGATTGACCTTATTGTTATCAGTTAAAAAGACAGAGACAGTCAGTATAACCTAGAGAAGTGATGAGTGTTTTCATGATCATGAAATATTAAAGGGAAAAATAAAACAAAGCTAAAGTTCAAGAAAAAGATGGATGTGTCTGGAGCTAAATTTGACCTTGATAATCTGATTGCTGGGAACTAAGAAGAAGTAAAAGCATTATGAAAAGTAGTGAGGAAATTAAGACTTCATAACTAGAAGAGGTCGCTAAATAAATCAAGGTATGAAAACAAATACAAAAAGATTAAGTTGCATGGAAATACATTCAGTCCAATGATGCACATAGTTAAAACAAGGGTACCAGTCAGCTGGCAACAAATGCTGAAGAGGTGCTGGAAGCATAAAAGGGACATTTGATTAGAGCTCAGGCAAATATCTGTAGTGAATATTGTATCCAATGATTTTGTCCAGTTTGAACCAATTGGAAGCCAACTGCTACTTGGGTCCATCTTTGTCAGATATCCATCTCAGATATTTTGGTTCAGTTATCAAGGATTTTTTGTTTCTTTGGATAATATATTCGGTTACATCAGTACTAAAAGCCCTACTGCACATGTTCAGTAGCCAATATGAAGTAACTGAACAATCAAATCACCAAATAAGTGAACAACCAAAGAAATGGATATGCAAACATCTGTTTTGTTTGCAGATAGTATTTGGATATTCAGAGATTTAAATGCAAATAATATCTGCAAATACAAATCCCACTATTCATTTCAGCACTGATTTGGGCAAAGTTTGGAACCCTGCAGTCCATCCAGATGCAAGCAGCATTCTAGATACATTAAATGAACAAGGCAGCTTGCAAGGCAGAATGGATATCCGCATTGAGCCACCATCAAAAGACGAAACAGAAAGAGCAGTGAAGAAGTTGAAAAACAAGAAAGCTGCAGGAACAGATAACATAACAGCTGAACTGTTAAGAGCTGGTGGGACAAGTACCATCAAGCAATAGAAAAAGACGACAAGAAAGTATGGCAATAAGAGGAGTTACAGGTTGACTGGTTAAAATCAATAACTGTAGCAATCTCAGGCAGGAGATCCTGCCTATCTGAATAACTAGAGAGGTATAAGCTTAGTGTCAGTACCAGGAAAAGACATGACAAAAGTAATTGCCAACAGATTAAGGTAAATTTTAGAGGAAGTAGTAGGCAAGGAAAGCTGTAGTTTTAAACCAGACTGAAGTTGCATTGATTGAACATCTGCCTTGTAACAAGCTAGGGGGTTGGGGAGAGAGAATAGAAGGGGGGTTAAAGAAGTGTATTGTTTTCATTGACTTTACAAAGGCATTTAATTCTGCTTTGTGGAAGCATTATGGAAAGTAACAAAATTATATGGAGTTTCAGATGAGACTATTATAAAATCTATGTGGGAAGAATCATGTGGAGCTCTAAGAACTGGTAGGAAATTAATTAATTGGTTTAAATCAAAGTTTGGCCTAAGACAAGGGGGCATGGAATTCAAATTGCTTTTTATCATGTTCTTAAACTGGATGTTAAGAATGTTAGAGGGGTTGGAGGACATGAGCTAAAGTTAAGTTCCTTAGCTTACACTTATGACAGTGCACAACTGGTGAACATTCTTGAGTTAGTGAGGATACGTTCCACTACCTTGGAAACTTAGTGAAATTGATTTGGACTCAAAAGAAATGCCCCAAAGCCGAAGTGGATACATCTTGGAAAAGGGACAATGGACAAGAATTGAAATGTATAGAGGTGTGCACCACAGACCCATGTCATTATTCATTTTTGTTTTTCATTTTTGCTATTTAAATATTTCTTTTCCCTTTTTGTAAATATCAAATTTTGTTTTCGTTTTTGCTTTCCATTGGTTTCAATGGAAAACACATTTTCAGCTGTAGAATTATTACTTTTAACTCTATTTTGATGACACTTGGAGAAATGGTACCTCCAATGGAAGGAATTATGTGTACCAAACTTCATAAAGATTGGATAAAGGAATCTGATTTTATAAGCAGCTGAATTATGTTATTTTGCAAAATATGCATACACATTCCTGGATGTAACATCTTTGTCTCCAATCTAATATGGATGAAACTTGGCATGTTTATATCCCTCCCTGAGTTCACTAGCTATACCAACATTCAGAAGGATTGGATAAAGGGTCCTGGTGGTATAAGCAATTAACTTATAAATGTATGTCTGACTGTAACATCTTTGTAATACAACCAAAATATATGGAATTTGGCAGGGCTGTATTCCATAAATTCAGAACCTTTTCTGACAAATATTGGAAAGATGTGATAAAGGGTCCAAATTTTATAAGCCTCCACAGCATATGCAGAGAATGAGCCTAGGCCAGAGATTCTCTTACATCACTGTGGTATAAGATCTGTTTGTGATGCCAATTGGCCAGTATAAATGTCAACAAAAATCTTCATTCTGTGCTGTTACAACTCAGATGTTTCTCCCTCACTTGTTGCTGGGAAGTTGGAAGCCTCTGTTTAGGAAAGAGCCAATAGAAATTTTCTTATGTCCTCTGTCACAGTGCTGCAGGATGTGATTGTGATGATAACTGGCCAGCCTGGGTGTGTAAACCATGTGTAAACAGCTTGGGCCCCACCTACTTGCGGAATCACCTAGCTCTCCGGGTCCTAGATCAGCCCCTCCGGTTGGCCGGCGGTGTCCTCCTCGGGGTGCCCAAGGTTTCCCGGGTGTCCACCATGAGGAGGGCGTTCTCTGTCGCTGCACCACGGCTGTGGAACTCCTCCAACCCCATGGGAGGTCCACTTGATTATTGACCTCCCCTCTTTTTGCAGACACTGTAGGAGCTGGCTGTTCCGCCAGGCCTTTCCCAAGGGGGGTGGGGTGGGTTAGTGTGGGTAGGGATGGGTTTTAATTTCTGTTTTAATGGTTGTTTGTTGTATATTTTAATATGTTTAAAAATGTTGTGAGCCGCCCTGAGATGCCTGAGGCAGGAGGGGGTGGCATATAAGTTTTAGAAATAAATAAATAAATGTCTCCTAATTGCTGATGCTATCCCCAAAGTCCCGGTTATGTCCCTCCTATGCCCACCTCAGGGCTGCCCCCTATGCCCACCTCGAAGTCACCACCGATTGGTCGTGTAAAGCTGGAAGCATGCAGTGATTGGCCAGTGAATGTGTCTGTCAGTATGCTGGGTTGCTCTCCATCCTCCCTCCTACAGCCTCCTTCCCCCTGCGATGCCAGGTGCCTGCCTCTGACTGGCACTGCATGTGCTGCTATTTATCTGAATAATGGTCTTCAAGGGGACAATTTCAATTGCTTATAAAATTGGGGTCCTTTATCAAATTGTCCTATAGGATGACAGGGAAGGTGTGGGATACATTCCTGTCAAATGTCTTGTAAACAGGATGGAATATAAAAATATTACAGCATGAAATGAATTTTCAACTTAATGGCTTATAACATCAGGACCCTTTATCCAGTCTTTCTGAAATTTGGCATGATTTGTAATCTTGGGAGGAATATTATCATCCCAGGTTTCATGCAAACTGGATGGAAGATAAAGACGTTGTAGCCAGGAATGATTATGCAGTTTTTCTTAAAATCACAACATTCAATTTCTTATAAATTTGGTTTCCTTTATCCAATTTTTCTGAAATGTGGCACACATAGTGCCCTCCATTGAGGGTACAATCTCTCCAAGTTTCATTAGAATTGAATAAGAAACAATAACATATAGCCAGAAATGCGTTTTTCAGTGTTTTCAGTGTTTTTCCCATTATTTAGAAAAAGAAAATTAATTTTTGTTTTCGTTATTATTATTTGTCATTTTCATTGCTCCAATAACTAAAAAGAAAATTAAAACTTTCATTTTCATTATCATAATAATGAAAGCGAATTGCACACCCCTAGAAAATTAGCAACAGTTAGCAAAGTTATAGAACAAGTCATTTTTTACATGTACTGAGGCCAGTGATCCCCAAACTTTTTTAGTAAGGCAACTCATTAATTGCATTTTGCATTTTTGTTTTAACAACATGCTATTGTATATTCACCAGAGCCCTGCAATTCTAGACACCTCGGGGAGGCTGAGAATGTCTGGAACTGAAGGTATCTCTCCTCGACTGAGACTGCGGCAGGCAGGATTTCTTTTATCTGCAGCAGAATCTCTAACGGCTAGAGGCGGCCGCAATGAGCTGTTGGTGATGAAGAGTGCATGGTGGTTACCACGAGGGGTTTGCAATTCCTTTTTATTTTGTTTAGTTACTAAAAGAAACAAAGCCCTATTCATTTTAGTAAATAGGAAATGAAAATGTATTAATTAGGAAATCAATGAAAACAAAAATGAATGAATTTTTTAAAACAATCATGAAAAAGGAAATGGAAATGAATGAGGTGCCTTCTGCACACTCTGACTGCCTGCTGCTCCTCTGCCTACCTCTTGCTGCTGCTGCCCACATCTGTCTCTCTCACACACACATATGAGAGAGACCCTCTGCAGTTAACTCTGTAAGTTGAAGCCCTGCCACACTTCAGGGTTGCTGCCTATGGCAAAGACAGTGCCTGCTGCTCCTCTGTCTTTCTGCCGCTGCTGCTGCCAGTCTGTGTGATGATTCATTCTCTCTCTCTCTCTCTCTCTCTCTCTCTCTCTCTCTCATATATCTTCTCACTTCTAGGGCATTCTCTGCAAGTTGAAGCCCAAAATACATTGGACAGCATGTCAGCGTCTGCCTGCTGTCTGATATTCTGCCTCCTGGGGGGCATTCTATGGCACTTGAAGCCTTGTCAGACTTGGGACACCTCTGTCTCCTCCTATGCTAGTACCTTAAGTGACTGGTGCCCACTGCCTGCAAGTGCCTACTCTGTTCTCTGCCTGCCTGCTGCATGACAGTCTGTCTCTGATATTTCTGTCTACCTGGGGCAACTTGCGCAAATCTGGGGGAAGGAAAAGTGTCTTAGAAGGACAGTAAAACTTCTATTTAAAGGCTTAGAAGCCCTGTTGAGTAATTCCCATTGATTTCAACGGGGAACAAATGTAAACTGAAAATGAATGAGTTTTAAGCAAACAAACAATAAAGAAAATTAATGATTTTTTGGAAATGAAACAAAAGGGGAAATAAAACAGAATGAACTTTTAAAAAAAAAATGAAAGGGGAAACAAAAGCAAATAAGGTCCCTTTTGCATAGTCCTAGTTATCACCAATTGGTTCTTAGTGCTAAACAGCTGTCTGGCATTGCATGCTCCACGTTCTCCAGATGCAGTCTGCTTAGTGCTAACAGCTGATCGACAGTCACGGATAATCAGCTGTTTACCACTAAAGAGAACCTTGGTTGGGGATAGACTATGGGTGATTTCAGATGTTACGGGCGGGCGGTTCACCACAGTGCATTCCCGGTGGGGGCGAAGACATCAACCCCCCCCCCGGGGCCAAAAAAAGCCCCGAACAGACGTGACGGGGCCTGGACCACGGATGGGAATCCGGCCGGCAGATCTCGGACCAGGTCAGCGCAACAGACGTTACGCCGATTCCCAGCCGTGGCAAGCACACCAGGAATCCCCCGGGAAGGGGCGGGACACAGACATGGCCGCCTGAGGGCAAATGAAGCCAAAAGGCGCAAAAGGGAACACCCACACAAGGGAAACGGGAAGGGAGGGGGGCGAGGGAGATGGAGAACAAGCGCACAGGTTCCACACACAGCAAGCACACACATGCACGCACACACCGGGGACTCGGGGGCACCCACAGAACCAGCACATGCTGGCCCAATCCCCCCCCACACACACACACACAGGCACGGAGGATAGTAAAGACAGGGAAGGGGGGGGACATGGGCAACCAGACACCACGGAAGGCAGGCCGGGCAAAGCAGGGGGGGAGATGGGCTGTGGGACCGGGAAGAGGGAACGAACGGGCACAGGGGCAGGGCAGGACACCGCCACCAGGTACAGCACACCCCACAGCAGAACAGTCCCCACGGGCACCCCCCACAGCAAACACACAGTCCCAGAAAGGGGGGGGGCTGCAGCTCGGCGAATGCCACAGTGGGCGGCCTGATGTCACAGGGAACTGGCCAGGAAGGGCCCAGGAGGCACATGCAGTCAAGGCATCCCACCTAGGGGCAAATGAACGGCAGCCAGGAGAGGCAGTCCAGCACAGTAGGTCCACATATGGGTGGCCCCATCAGTGAAGGAGTTCAGGAGGGGCAGTCCTTGGGCCACGGACCCCTGGGGCACACAAGCAACCCAGGACGGAGAAGAGCAGCCCAGAGGGGGCCCAGTTACACAGCTAGAGCAGCAGCACACAGGGACAGTGGCATCACAGCAGCAAGGCAGAGACAGCAGGGTGGTGCCAGGCACCGGGGTCAGGCCCACAGGCAGGTCCCGAAGCCCACACGGCCCAGGACACGAGGGGGCCAGGGAGGGACCCGGGGACTCACAGGCAGCCGTTGGGGGCAGCTAGG